>LUCH01002154.1:4647-27906 GCA_013368495.1 Paragonimus heterotremus | reverse complement strand
TTCTGCCAGACTAGCCGCTGCCTCTTTGAGAATTCTGGGATGGATCTTGTCTGGACCCATTGTACTATATGAATTCACCCTAAGTAAAAGGCCCTCAACATCCAGTACAGAAAACTCGGCAGTAACGAGTGGGTGCCGGCGGTTCTGCGGCTGAAGGATAGGGTGCCAGTCCGGCGGTGCGACGCTGTAGACTGCACTGACTAAAACAAACGTGCGCAAAATTGTTGGAATCGTGAATCCATTTGGACTAAAAGTTAGCAATATGAAAATGTGTTTTAAAAATTTTTAAAAGCTCGTTGGAATACCACAATGAACGTGGTTGATACCAGTTATTATACTTATCCGATTCGCCTACTGTGTGGTCATGTGTTGGCCAGATGTTGGCCAACACCTTGGAGTCGGCCATGTGTTTGCTGGGCGTTGGCCAGGTTTGTGCGCGGTAACATGACGACATTCTTACATTCTTACAGGAGAAAATACGGATTGTAGATCTGGATGAATAGAATGTTTTCGACCTGGATGCAAACTGATGCTCCACATTTTGTACATATTGTGTAAATATTTGCCATCAATATATGTTTTCAGCGATTTCAGGTTGGAGGTTGGAGGTTGGAGGCCCAAGTGTCTGAATTATACCAGTTGTTTTCCCTTAAATGACACACTGAGAAAGACCGTATTATGACGGTTGGTTGGGTTTTAAGGTTACAGGGAGTGTGGGGGTGTAAGTGGAATGAGGCTATGCGGTAGGTTAACAACCGGGGAAAATACTGGCAAGAACAACCGATTTAAGCGTGCGTTTTACTGAGCTGCTATTGGTCCGTACAACCCCCCTGTGTGATTGGCCGAAAAAAACGGCGTGAAAAACGCTTTCGCTGTGGGCACCACCCTTTTCCCCCGACGATTACACATGATTGGCCGCTTGTCAAAAAATGCGGAAATACGCGTGGAAAAAGGAATTGCGCTCATAGGGAACCGGCTTGTATACGATTACAGTGAACCGTGAATAAGGCAAGCAGATCACACAGGGATGTACTCTACAGCAGCATGGTTAGTTTCCCCTATATGGTATACCCCCTTTCGTGTGACATGATTTCCTCTCCACCCGATCCCGTCAACCCGGTGCACCCTGTCGACAAATCCTGTGTGTCCGTAGTGCGCTGGTCGTCATTGGTTCGCACTCGCAATAAATGTGCAGCATACGTCGGAAGGATGCCTTATCCCGTACTGCTAACATGAGCTCAAATACTATTGATTTGCCTGTCTCGTTTCAAGAGCACTTCAGTAGTGTCGTGTCTCCACGACATCCGATCAACCGAACTTGCGTTCGGTGATCATAGGAGACGCGTGTGCGCGTGCGTTCGTAGGTTTAATGTATTGCGCTCATCTTGCGGTTCACGAGGGAGAGCCACCGGACAAACAGAATGTCCTACGTACTTCAACGTCAACCGAAACATCAACGGAGACTTCCGCGTCACCAAATTCTTCATGGTACACAATCATCCGTGTGATGTAATTGCAGCGCAGTACGAAGTTTCAAGGCGCCGCCTTACGGAATAAACCACTGAGAAGCGACCGTGGCTACTCAACGACACGGTATCCCTCAACATCACTCCATACATCCGCAGTCACTTCGATAAGAAGACAACAACGAAGGATGTGTACAACCTTCGTGCACGCTTGTTCGAGAAGAGAAACACAGTTGCCCACCTAGATCATCTGCACGCTCAGCTGAACAGAACCGGTAAGTGCTTCTTTGATGTAGATAATGATAACCGGCTGATCCATTTTATGTTCATGAGTAATGAACAAATAGAATCATGTCGGCGTTACCCCGAGGTCATCGGGATTGATGCCACATATAAGAGTTGTAATGAACGTTACAGTTTGTTCGTTTTAGTGGTTGTTGATGCTAGCGGAATAGGTTTACCGGTGTGCTTCAGTTGGCTTGCAAACGAAACGACGGTAGCGATTACCATGCTTCTTCGGTACTTCCTGCTCTTCGTGGGACCGGTGGGGACGAGAACAATGATCATGGACGACAGTGCAGCCATACAAGCGGCGATTGCACAAGAGCTTCCGTATGTCCACCAACTTCTGTGCCGAGTGCACATCCTGAGGAACGCGCCCGGTCGGACCTTAAATCTAATCGCGAACAAGTGGTTTGCAGTAGTTATGCTCATGTGTAACCGTTCCTATTTCATTCAATATTCGACCACTAATGTTTACATCGTTTGGAACCACAAACCGTACAGACGCAAATTAATTCTTCATTTTATTCATTAAATAATGTGTTATTCAGTTTCTTTCTAATTCTTCGTGACAATCACGAATTGTATTTCGATTTTCATTGTCAACTTGCGGCATGTTGGTGGATCTGGTCGTCGCTGTTCCAGCACACATCTGCCTGTCTGCTGTTCTCTCTAGGCTTTCAGTGCTCCAAATTGGTCCACATGGTTCACCGGAGGGCAGAGATTGTGACATGTCAGGCATACCGTTCTTTCGGGTTTTTCTATAGAGTTCTGTCATCCCGTATGTTCCGGAGATCTGAACGCTTCTGTTTGGCCCACATGGTCCATTTGGACACACACACAACGTCCAATGCTTTCCACTAAGAAATTTTTATTGCCGTGTTCCGTAATCCTACGCCTCACACCGGCCAAGGCTCATATTATGCCTGGAAATCGCCCGCGCGCTACAATCGCAACGACTTGCCCACGGGGTCACTAAATATCCGCTGTCCCCATTTCCACGTGGCAATGACTATACAGCCTCATAATCAAGTCAGCCACCAGCAACTATTTCATGGGTTATCGAAGGCGTGAGTTAAAGAAAGAGGATTCACAATTTATATTACGCACGTTCATTATTAGCTCATCGCTAAATCTCCTTCTATCAGCTAGATTACAAACTTCAGTTGCCTCGTCAACGTACTGTAATGCGCAACAGGGTGGAGGTACTGAGGAACAGCGTTTCTCTGAAAGACGAGGGCCAAACGGGGATCTGGAATGGTAACAAAAACGGACAAGAATGAGCCAGAGGCCCAGTAAGTCATGCACACAACTAACACAGTGGAAAACTCAAGTGGCGTCGATCACACGATAGCGAACTGTATTACACTGCTCTCTCCTTAGAGAAGAGCTTTGGTGCACGGCGCACCAAGTCGTCTTCCCCAGGTACGAATTAATCAGACGCGAAATACAAAAGGCCGTTGAGAGAAGAGATGGAATAATTGTTGCACGAAATATACAGATGGTCTCTTATTGCGCTAGAAATGGCACAGACACGTAAGTTAGCTAGAGGGGCTAGAGACCGGCCGTCGACGAGCGATTAAACCTGAAGCGTGTGACACACGTGTGTGTTCGTGTTCGCGCCGTAGTCACATGGCATACAGACCAACAATCGGACAACGTGCATCGTACGAACTTTCTTAACAGCCTAGGTACAATGTGTAACTATGAGTTTTGGAACAATTTTACACACCATACTGCAGGCAGGCCGGTGAAATCTCCAGGTCGCTACACAGCTCTCTCTTAGAAGGGTATTGTGACAACAACCCCTCTATCCTGATGTGGATAACTGGGGCCAGCCACCATTGGCCTGATCTGGTGCATGGCATACCAGCTGATACCCAATCAGCCAGCGATCGGTACGACAATCCTCAGATGCCGCAGGTGAAGGAGCACTAATGCCCACAGTTCCTGGCGAGCTTTCACTCGAGTATCCTCCCTTAGAGGTGCCGAAACAACGGCAAAAATGTGAATATTCGGGTTTGGGTGTCCAATGAACGTTCGCGAACGACATCGAATACGGAGCCGGAGATGGTCACGATCGGTGGTGTCACATGAGTCATGCCGGCGTCGGACAAAACATGCGGCAAAAATGAAACGAACTTGGCGGAGTATCGATACAACGATAAATGACGTACTCAACCAAATTACGCAACAATAAACGAACGTTTGAATAAACGACATTGACAGAAACACCCAATTTTTTGGGTTTGAAAACGTTTTTGATGATATTTGGTTTTGTGATTGTTGGTGCATGTAATCTTACCATTCCACTAGACGCTTCGGCCGGTGTACTTTGCGTCCAGAACGGGTAGTGATCGATGGCGAGGGCGTAAGTGTCGGGGGTTCCAGGATCGGCTCATCCGCGCTGCTGATGGGAGAGTCAGCAAGTATGGGCTGGGTGGCGGACGAGGGAGAGCTCGACCGCGAGGACGTGTCAGGTAAGTCATAGTAGGCAGGCTTGAAGCGGTCGATGGAGACGGTTTCCCATTTGGCTAAGCGATCTATGATATACACCCGGTCCTTTCTTTGCATCCCCTTGAAAGGTCCTTTGTATGGACGTTTGAGGGGACGTTGCTGCCTATCCACGCGTACGAAGACATGCGTACATTATTGGAGGGCGTTCGGGGTAAAAACCTTAAGGGTTTGCTGCCGGGTGTCCGTCGAAGGGAAACGACGCACATGGACGGCGAGCTGTTTGGCAAAAGCGGGATGGTATTTAGAGTGACCTTTCGTTATGGAGAAATAATCCCCGGGCAAACTCAGTGGTTGGCCGTAAAGTAGGCCGGCGCTGGAAACTTGGAGGTCGACCTTGAGGGCCGCACGGGTACCGAGAAGCACCATTGGCAGGGCTTTTGTCCAACGGATAAAATCGACCTCACTAAGCGCTGCTTTCAGCTGTCGATGAAGGCGTTCAACCATTCCATTTGCTGCTGGATGGTAAGCTGTGGTACCGGAGCGGTGGCATCCTAAATTATGCAGTTTCCGCGAAGCAACCGCTTTCGAATTGCGGACCACGGTCGGTTGTAACAGTGGCGTGGCAACCATGCGATGCAACTCAACGTTCGATAAAAGCGCGCGATATTGTTTCCGCGGAGACGTTGGGTATTGGGACAATTTCGGGCCATCGGGTGAAGCGATGGATAATCGTGAGAAGATAGAACATACCATTAGACGGTGGCAGAGGACCAACGATGTCAATATGTACGTGGGACAGTCGAGAAGTAGTCGGATATCGGCCTATCGGGGCAGATAAGTGACGATGAATTTTAGCCTGTTGACAAGGTAAACAAGCGCGCGCCCAGTTTATGATGTCCTTTTGCATACCGGGCCAAACGTACCTATCGGAAATGAGCATGACGGTGGCCCGGACGCCAGGATGGGCGACATTGTGCATTGTGTCGACCGCACATCATCGGAAGAGATGAGGAACCATAGGACGCGGATATCCAGCGGAAGTATCGCAAATAATCTTGCAGGCAGATGCTGGGAAGGGTCTATCAGTCAGACGAAGAGCTGTTTGTTGGCAGGAAGTGCGGAAATCTATTTTCGAACGTTGCGCGTTGGCCATGGCGTTTAAATCGACTGAGCCGTGACCAACTAGTGCTGACACTCAGGATAATGCACCAGCCACAACGTTATGGCTGCCGGAAACGTGGCGTATATCTGACGTGAGTTGAGATACGAAGTCTAAATGTCAAACTTCGCGAGGCGAATACCTATCGGACCTACTGTGGAAGGCAGAAACTAACGGTTTGTGGTCGGTGAAAATCATAACCTGGTTTCCCTTGAGAACATATCGGAAGTGACGAACGACCGAGTAGATTGCTAACAATTCCCAACCGAATGTGCTATACGTTGTTTCAGCCGAAAGGACACGTCTGGAAAAGAGAGCGAGCGGTTTCCAGAGTCCATCGACGAACTGTTGAAGCATAGCGCCGACTGCGGTGTCTGACGTGTCAGCAGCTATACTTATTTCTGGAGCTAATTTGAAGTGATTTAACATGACGGCGGTAGCTGATATCTCTTTAATTCGATCGAACGATTCAATGGTTGTCACTGATAACTCCATGTTTCCGTTGACACGGCCGCCGAGCAAGTCGGCTAAGGGCTGCATAAGCTGAGGACAATGAGGAATAAATCGTCTATGGTAGTTAACCGTTCCGTTAAATCGACGGATGGCGGCGAGAGTTGTAGGACGGAGAAAGTCACTGATTGCTCTTACCTTATCTATCAACGGTCGAACTCCGTGTTGATCACTGTGGTGTCCTAGGAACTCTATTGCAGACTGACCAAAAACGCATTTGTCCGCATTGATCGTTATCCCAAAAGTTGCTAATCTGTCGAAGAGCTGTCATAGATGAATCTGGTGTTTTTAATTAGGCGCGCTTGCAACTAGTAAACCGTCGATGTAGGGATGGACAAAATCTAGACCTCGTGTGACGTCGTCCATAAAACGTTGAAATTTTTGTGCGGCATTTCGTAAACCAAACGGCATGTGTAGAAATTCGAATAGGCCAAGTGTTGTGTTGACGGCTGTCTTTGCGACATCGTCTTCCGAAACCGGGATCTGGTGGTAGGCGCGCACCAGATCGATCTTCGAGAACACACGGGTACCACGAAGGCTAGTCGTGATGTCCTGTATATGCGGGATTAGGCACCTGTCAGTTATCGTTGCGTTGTTGTGCGAACGATAATCTCCACAAGGGCGCCAATCGCCTGATGCTTTGGGGACCATGTGGACTTGTGAGGCCCAGGAGCTACTGGACGGACGAACGCTTCCGAGCTGGAGCATGTGCTCAAACTCGGCGTGAGCTATTTCCAACTTGTCCGGTGTCAACCTACGAGCTTTGGCGAACACCGGCAGGCCTGCCGTGACTATGTGGTGCCTCGTGGAACCTGTGACGGTAGGTAGAGATGAAGACTGTCGAAAAACAGTCGGATATGTGTCGGCTGAGAAATTAAAAGAAGTTAACTTCATAGAGCTTCGATACACGGGACTGATTGATACCTCATCTGTCAAGATATCGGTAACTGTAAGCTTTGTCGTTTGATCGACTAGACGGCGTCGTCTGGAATCTACCAAAAGGTCGAGGTGCTGGAGAAGGTCGATGCCGACTATCGTCACTTAGACGTCGGCGATCGTAAAGATCCAGTGGAAGGGCCTACGAAGACATAAGTTAAGCGTGCGGTTGCGCTGACCAAACGCTTTAATTGTGCTTCCGTTGGTCGCGCGAAAATTACATGTGACCGATCCGTTCAAGTCGTGGGCTTCAGGCGGAATCACGCTGACCTCAGCACCTGTGTCGATTAGCCAGCGTATTCCCGACTCGTGATATTTTAGAAGGAACAGACGACCAGGCGGTCGGACTACGTTGGTAACCGTGAGGATTTGGCTGCCGTGTTTGCTGACTGGACCAAAAGTACAAGGCTGTCGGCATCGTCGGGCGTTGTTGCCAAATTGCCGGTGATACCAGCAATGATCGGGATTAGCGTTCGGTCTCGATTGGTGAGGTACACTCGGCCCTGAGCGGCTGTTGTGTCGTCGAGTGTGTGTAGTCGAGCGTGACCCCGAACACTGCGTCGCCAAAGCCTGAACTTGTTAGGTAAGGCTAATTACCTGAGCAGTCGTAGTGGCAATCGCGCCCTAACAACTTGGAGCGAGTTGGAAAACGGTGGTGCCGTATGTTTCACCAATCCAGTCGGCTATATCGGCTAAAGTTGAGAAGGTCGTTAACAGGTTTGTGCTAAGGATGCTTTGCACATCCTTAGGCAAACGTTGGAGTCACCTCTGTTTAAGGACCTCTTCTACCTGTGTCGTACCTGCTAACCGTTGCATGTGGCGAAGGAGCTCCGATGGTTTACGGTCTCCGAGCTTAGTCGCACTCAAAAGCTGGGTAATACGTTGGCGGTCTGATAAACCAACGCGCTTAATTACGGCTAATTTGGGTTGCTCGTAGGGTTTCGTTTAGTCCAGTAACTCCAGAATATCGTCCACCTCGTCGGGTGGCAGCGTCGCAACTACGTGGTAGAAACGGGTTAGCTGTGAACTAATTTGTCTTAGCGCGAATGTGGCTTCTGACTGGGCAAACCACGATTTAGGATTGTTCTCTCGAAATAGTGCGAACGGTACGGCTAGTACATTGATAGAAGCGCCTGGCAAAACGTAGTGTTGAACGTCCATTATAGCAGAATGGATGGTGAATCTAGTCAAAAGCGAATGTATGAAATATATAAAACTGAAAACTCACAGTCATACAAAAGATACACTTGTGAAAAGAAAAAATATTCGAGAAGGCTCACCAATTAAGAGAGAATGGAAACAAAATTCTGGAAGGAAATGGATTAATATACGGGTTCACCAACTTAAAGTAAACCAAAGCGGAAATACTGGGGGAAAATGATTATAATTCGGGCTCACCAATTCAGTGCACAACTCACCAAGTCGTCTTCCCCAGGTACGAATTAATCAGACGCGAAATACAAAAGGCCGTTGAGAGAAGAGATGGAATAATTGTTGCACGAAATATACAGATGGTCTCTTATTGCGCTAGAAATGGCACAGACACGTAAGTTAGCTAGAGGGGCTAGAGACCGGCCGTCGACGAGCGATTAAACCTGAAGCGTGTGACACACGTGTGTGTTCGTGTTCGCGCCGTAGTCACATGGCATACAGACCAACAATCGGACAACGTGCATCGTACGAACTTTCTTAACAGCCTAGGTACAATGTGTAACTATGAGTTTTGGAACAATTTTACACACCATACTGCAGGCAGGCCGGTGAAATCTCCAGGTCGCTACAGAGTACTGTTTTCAATGCGCCGTAAACATCGTTCGCGCGATCACTTTTGCTTGTTACACCAAGATAGTTGTTCGAGATGATGGTACTGGTGTGTAATTTGCCGCAGCCACCATCCCAGCATCCTGCTCGCTACGCCAATTTTAACGTCCAACGGAGTGGAGACACTGAGGAACAACGTTTCTCTGAGGGAAGAGGACCAAACCGGAATCTGGGATGGTGTAGCGACCTCCTAGAACAGCTTCATTTTTGTTGCTATTTTATTGTACAATTTGACGCCTCCTGATGAAGGATATTTGTTTAGCTCAATTATATCCCCTATTTCCGCTGGCGTAGAAATTGTGCACATTTCCGTTCCGCGCGCTACACTCAAGACGTCAGCTGGTTGTACATTATTTTGCTTCTCGGTCGTGGCAATATATATTTAGAGTACTGCGTTGTCCGTGGTGTTCTGAATTGTTGTCAACGGGTAACTTGTCGAACCTAAAGTGAGGCTTTGTGGGAGAGTTCCCACAATGGTGACAAAAACGGACAAGCATGAGCCAGATGCCCAGTAAGTGATGCACACAACTTACACATTCGAAAACTCAAATGGCGAACCACAGTCGGTTTCCTTTCATACATAAATAAGTTGTAAACTCCGATGAGGCAATCGTTTGGGAAAGTTGTGGTAAAATGATACAAATGAATTACCCGAGTGATATAGGAAAAACCTTGTATTTCATGGAACCGACATTCATAGCATCTAGGTTGTGTTTAAATGGTCCATTACATGTAAATCACTTCTGTACAGTGAATTAGCATGGCGGTGAACAACGAAGACGTGTTCCGGAAAATATTCAAGTGGAAGTACTTGAACTTTGGAGAATATATGGAGGACATGATCAAATTTCAGCATGAAACTCGCAGTATTTTCTTTATAAACAGTTCTGAGAAGGCAGTAGGTGCCAAGAAGTACCGGGGACTAGAATTGCCGCCAGGGTGTCCGCACGGAAGTGTAGTGTATAAATGCGTACACTGTACACGTAGGACTGTAGTTGGCAAACGATAATATATTGTTATGGAGTAATTATGTTACATTTCAGATTCGCTGATTACTGCTGCAAGGCCTCGAAAATAGTGCACTGTCGTTGTGGCGCATATCGCATCGAGGAAGCAAACTTGGAACACTTATCACGACTTCTAAGTTGGACTGGCTGATATATACTCCAGAAATAGGCGTCTGCCGGTAGCCGAAGAACAGCATGTCTTAGAGATGATAGAAAGTTTCAAAAGTACGCGAGAAATGAAGATATACGTTAGAAACAAGCTGGGGATCACGATGAATTCGAATGACTTAGGCAACCTACGTAAGAAACAGAGTAAGCTGGAACCTCGTAATGAGCTTCTTAAGCTGCCGGACTTATTGCAAGTAGAGGGGCAGTATTGTTTTTTGATAGGGGAGAAATTCTTGTGGTTTGTATTCTTCGTCCCCAGAGGCTGGTTTCAACTGCGTCCCAAGTATTGCGAGGTAATCTTGGCTGACGCCACGTACCAGCTTAATTATGGTGGCTTTATACTGTGGCACGCCATGCTGGTAGATGTAACTGGTGTAGGCGTGACGTTTTTTACGCCTTGATGCCTAACGAAACGACGGCCAGTTACCGAATGGTTTTAGAACGTATGATGATGTTGCCACGCACGTCTGCCGTCTAAACTTTTGTCACTGATCATTCACCAGCGCAGTGATGTTTGATCCCGTAGTACACATGCCCATCCCTGTAGCACATTCGTGTTTGGATAGGATTAGAAATACAGAGGATGTATGCCAACGCATAGCTATTACGTTGGGTTGTATGAGTGAGGAAAACAATAATAAGCATGTAGCTACACTTTGTGGGATAAATGAGTTGCTATCAAAACATCCGGACCTTATACTGCACTGTTTACTCCCTGGACAAGAGACTGCGTAAATAAGCGGTGGAAAGTCGTTCGATAACTTGTGGCCGGATGAAAAAGTCCGACCACTCGATAACTGGTACGACGGCTTCTCCGTTCTAACGGAAGAGCCACAATCAAAACGGGCTAGGGAATGTTCGATCACTAATTCACGCATCCCTGTGACATTTATCGAACATTAGACCGTAAAAGTATGCACCCCGATCCCGTCAACTAACAAGGTGGTGTGCCAGTCGGATGAACTAAGTCTTACACCTGCCATTTCAAAAGCTGGCCCCTCTTATGTTTCCACAGGGCGTAAGAAGACCGTAATTGGAAGTTAAGTTACTGACGACATCTTGCCACGGATTGTGATTGTAGGCGATCCCTTAGAAACAACATGTAGTAGGCGTGTCACAGAAGGTAGCTTAAGACAGTTTAAAACGAAGGTGAAGGAGCACATTATAAGGAAGGTGGCCTTGAAACCCGTGAACAACGACGCTTGCCAGATTTGCTGCCAATGGGAGGATTCAGTGGACCTGAACGAGGACAACGTCCACCCGGTTCAGTGCTGTCAGTGCGCACGTTGGTACCATCGTTCGTATGCCAGCTACCGCCAATCCGACGTCAAATTCGTCTGCGTGGATTGCGAGACGATTGAGCAACCCATATGAAATCCCCAACTCCACGGAATATTGACCTTTTCAGGACAAACAGGAACGAACCCATGGCCCTCTTCAGGGCCACCCACAACTCGATTTTCACTTATTTTTCAATGGTGTACGCTTGGTCGTAGACAATAAGGTCCACTGGGTCTTATTTTGGCGGCAGCCTCATGGGTGTTTAAGCCATAAAATGTGTACGGTATTTCAGATAGACGACCCGCCAAAGCAGCTGTAAAAGCAACGCAACGTTTTGAATGCAGGCGTATTTATTTATTTCAACGTAGTTGTACACACCAAAAGACTTTCCAGCTACTGACGGATTCGTTGATGATTGTATCCGTAGTTAGGTGGGAAATTCCGTTGAACTTGTGCAAATTCCACTTTCTGTAAAAAAAATCCCGGTTTCCAGCACGCGTTACTAGTGGAATATCTCAGCTGATAGGTAATATACAGCGATAAGTTATTTCGGCAATCTGGTAGAGAACTTACAATTGTTCCAGTTGTTGAAGGATGCGTTGGCAATTGCATCCGGAGTGATGTGGGAAATTCCGTTGAAACTGTGCAGATTTCACTTCCGATTTTCACTCCGCCCAATGGGAAAGTTCCGATTGAAGGTCACTGAGCGTATTATCAAGCCGTTCAAAAAACATTTTTCCCGGGTATGAAAGGAGAGCAAACTGTACTACAGTAATTTGTTATCATACTGCCGCGATTTCTCGATGCCCATGATGAAAACATTTTACATATTGAAACAAAATTATATCCTACATAAACATAACCAAGATTGAAAGTCGTCCAAAATTGATCGCAGATGTCGCATTCCCATAGACTTTCCAGTCGGCCAATTTCTAAAGGAAGTACAAGACACGAGTTTTACCTTCATTAGAGGTCGCCAGTAGAGTGTAAAGTTTTGTGCACCATTTTCTATTTCATAATTCTGATTGTTATTCAAATTTTTCACTTTCCTCAACCTATCATGTACAGCCGACATTCAGACCAACTTAATCGAACCAATCAATAATCAGTAAGTACAACTCACTCACACTTCCCGGTCCGCGAGCTTTGCGTTCCCTCTGCATCCAGTACTGATAGTAAGCAGATCTTTGGAGAGTTGGAAGTTAACTGAATCAACCAGCTATTGCGGCAAATTCCCTTATTTATCTGTCATCAGAATTAATCTATCGGCCCTCCGACGAATCTCATCTCTGGCGCTGTCCTCCTTTCTTATGGTGGCCTATTCAACTTAACGAACTTTGACTTATCAGTGAGTCGTACCTATTTTACCGATATATTTCCCGTTTAATTTGTATGTCTACCTTTGAGCCTATCTATCATCGTTACGACAATTCTTTAATACTACCATAATTTGGTCATTTTTATCATTTGACTGATTTGACCACTACAAAACTGGTGAGTCCGCCTATCTTTTTCGAACAGCTCTTTTCATCCATTTTCTGATATAGGCAATGTTTGACGACACCAGGGACATTGACATTAATGCCGAAAACAATGTTGCCTTAAAATTGCCCGAGTACAGCGCCCGAAACCCTCGACTGTGGTTTCACCAGATTGGGGCCGTCTTTATCACCAGGCGGATAGCATCAGAGAAAATAAAATTATCGTACGTGGTACGGTCTCTCCTCATTAATGTCTCTGCGGAAGTGGAAGATCTATTGGAATCAGTCCCGTCCGATTTCCTTTAAGATATTCTAGAAGACGCCATCATAAAACGGACCGGGAAGTCAGAATCTAAGTTATCACATGACTTGTTCAACTTAATCGAGCTAGGCGACCGGTCCTCGTCTCAGTTGTTACGTTATATGAGAAGCCCTTTAGGCTCGCGGAAACTGGATGTCGCCATCTTGAAGCGGTTGTGGGCGGGAAAGCTGCCGTCTGCGTTGCAAACTATTTTAGCCGCCATGGATGGGGATAGCTCAATGGGCAAATTGATAGCCCTTGCGGACAAGGTATCAGAAACATTCCCCTCACAACCGGTGTGCGCCGCAACCACAGCTGTCCCCACGCGGTCCCCTTTGGTCTCAACTACTGACGATGGCCTAAAGCTTTTGATAGAGAAGATATGCCGTCGTTTGGACAACATGGCCATGCAGACCAGTGAGCTGAAAAGACATTCACCCAGAAACCGTGAACGATCTAACTGCCGCAGTCCATCAATGTGGTGTTGGTACCACCAAAACTCCCGACACAAAGCGGAGAGGTGCACCCAACCGTGCACGTTCCGAACCCGCCAACCGTCACGGTCAAACCGGCAGGCCAGCCGGTAACGGCGACGACTGTTGCTTGCTCAGCAAGAACTAGTCTTCTATATTTCATCAGAGATCGATCGAACTGCTTGCGGTTCCCTATCGATGCCGCAGCCGAGCTCAGCGTCATTCCACCACAACAAAATGATCGACATCAGTCTGGCCGGTATACTTTACAGGCTATAAATCAAAGTCGTATCAAAACTTATGGGGAACGCCCTCTCACTGTCGATCTTGGTCTCCGGCAATGTTTTCAATGGATATTCCTGCTCACTGACGTCCAAACATCACTGATCAGTGCCGACTTCCTGGCATATTTCAACGTTTCCGTTGATGTCAAGAGGCATAAGCCAATTGATAATACCAATGCATGCACAGTAAGCGGTATCCAATCGACGACTGCATCAATCGGCATCCGACCCGCTCTTCCACCAACACCGTCTTTTGCAGCACTGCTGGAAGAATTTCCTTCGCTAACATGGCCGTGCTCACTTACTGAGACGGTTAAACACAATGTGATGAATCATATTATAACACATGGTCCTCCGGATTTGCTCGTCCACGTCGTTTACATCCAGACAAACTCGAAATCGGCAAGGCTGAATTCGAACATATGTTTCAGTTGGGCATAATTCGACCTTCAAACAGCTCGTCGGCAACACCACTGCGCATGGTACCGAAAAAGTCTCCGGGCGATTGGCGACCCTACAGTGATTACCGTGCTCTCAACAACTGCACAATCCCGGACAGGTAACCCATATCGCATATCCACGACTTTTCTTTGGGACTCGCTGACGCCACTAATTTCCCCCAAGTTAGACCTAGTGCGCGCCAAGTATCATGTCACGGTCGCAGAAGAGGACATTCCGGAAACAGCCATTACAACACCTTTTGGACTTTTTGAGTTCACAAGAATGCACTTTGAACTTCGTAATGCGGCTCAAACATTCCAGCGATTCATGGACGAAGCACCACTTGGACTCCCTTTCGCGTATGCCTACATTGATGATGTTTTGATCGCCTGCGACTCAAATGAGGAGCACTGTTATCATCTTCATGCTGTTTTCGATCGTTTCGCGCAGTATGATATTAAAATTAACACTGACAAGTGTTCCTTCGGAGTTCACTCATTGGATTTCTTGGGACATCGCATTGACCAAACCGGCATAACATCTTTGCCAGATGAAGTTGAGTTCATCTCGATCATTCCGGTTCCCACTACGATGACACAACTCCGACAATTTCGCGGCGTACTTAACCGTTATCGACGGTTCATCGCTTATTGTGCGAACATTTTAAAACCTCTGACAGACTTGGTCGACTCTAAACGTAAGTCACTCGAACTCTCACCCGAGGCAGCCTTCTCAGCCGCAAAGGAAGCCCTATGTCGAACCACCAAACTATGCTTCGTCATTTGCGATCCGAATGCCCATCTCCTTCTCACTACGAAAGCGTCAAATGCTGCCGTTGGCTTTAGAACAATCAGTAAATGGCGGGCAACGACCCTTAGCCTTTTCTCCTAGAAGCTTCAATCAACACAGGTTAAATACAGCACTTTTGGACGTGAATTGCTGGCAATCTATTTGGCGATACGCTATTTTCGGCATCTTTTGGAAGGCCGACACTTTGTTGTGCAAACCGACCACAACCCGTTGACATTTGCTTTCCACACCAAACCCATTCGCTACTGTCTGCATGAAATCAGACATTTGGACTTATATCTCTCAATTTGCCACGGATATCCGACACATACGTGGTGACGTTAACATTGTTGTTGATGCTTTATCACGTCCTGACGTCAACTCAGTTCACTTGTCACCCTCCTTTGCCTTGTCTAAAATGGCCTCAGCCCAACAATGCAGTGAGGACATGACAGACGTTTCCATCTGTAAGTCCTTGAAACTATCTACCATTTCTCTGTCGACAGAAGTTGGTGACATTCTGTGTGGCACTTCAACCAGTAAACCCAGACCTTTTGTTCCACTTTCATACGGACGCACAGTTGTTAATAATTCCCACCGTTTATCTCACCCCGGAAAGCGCGGCGCATTGAAGCTGATTGCACAGCGCTTTGTTTGGCCCACCATGAACGAAGACGTTCGTCTCTGGTCACAAAAGTGTATGGAGTGCCGAAGGAGTAAAGTGCACAGACATACGGTTACCACGCCTGGCATATTCTCCCAGTCAGACGCCCGTTTTTCCCACATACACCTTAACATCGTTGGCCCACTACCACCTTCCAACGATTGTACGTATATGTTGACCACAGTCGACCGTTTCACCTGTTGGCCTTTGGCTGTGCCTATTAGAGATTCTTCGACAGGGACAGTCACCAAAATCTTCTTAGAACATCGGATCGCTAACTGTGGTGTGCCATCTGAAACCGCTGCGGATCAAGGCACGCAGTTCCAATCTTCCCTTTTTGGGAACTTCACGCAGTTGCTGAGTTGTTCGCACATTAAAACTACGGCGTACCATCCATGTGCTAACGGTTCAGTAGAGTGTTTTCACCGACAACTAAAAGCTTCGATAACCGCGCAGTCGGACACAACGAAGTGGAGCGAACGCATTGCACTAATTCTCACTGAAATCCGGTCTACCGTTAAAGAAGACATTGGCCTTACTACCTTTGAATTAGTCTAGGGTACCAGCTCGCACCTCCCAGGAGAATTGATCCAACCCTCGACTCATTCACGCCCAAGTATGGATCACATTCCACGTTTACGACAACACATGACCGACCTTTGTTTCACGCCTACCCGTCATCACTGGCGCCAAGAACAAGTCTCCAGATTTGTTTACACGTAAACTTGCATTTATGCACAAAGACGCCACCAGGAAACCATTACAACCAAGATGTCTCGGTCCCTTCAAGGTGGTTAAACGTGACGAAAAAGTCTTCGTTATCGACAGGTCCGGACAAAACGAATCCGTATCCATCGACCGTTTAAAACCGGCCTACACAGAAAAGGATTTTGGCCCACTTGACCAAATGCTGACTGGAAATATCTCATCCCCATCCTCGACAGTATCACATCCACCCGCAGCCCAGCTCCCTTGTTCTCGTGAGCAACGCACCACAAGTAGCGGGCGGTCTGTACACCGGCCGAAACACCTGACAGATTACGGTACTTGCTGTGACTATCAAGCGTTTGGTTTGTTCTCTCTTCACTGCCGTTCTTTCATCGTGTTTTTAACCCACAAACGCTCTGGTGGGGAGTTCTGCAGCGTCTTGTGCACCATTTTCTATTTCATAATTCTGATTGTTATTCAAATTTTTCACTTTCCTCAACCTATCATGTACAGCCGACATTCAGACCAACTTAATCGAACCAATCAATAATCAGTAAATACAACTCACTCACACTTCCCGGTCCGCGAGCTTTGCGTTCCCTCTGCATCCAGTACTGATAGTAAGCAGATCTTTGGAGAGTTGGAAGTTAACTGAATCAACCAGCTATTGCGGCAAATTCCCTTATTTATCTGTCATCAGAATTAATCTATCGGCCCTCCGACGAATCTCATCTCTGGCGCTGTCCTCCTTTCTTATGGTGGCCTATTCAACTTAACGAACTTTGACTTATCAGTGAGTCGTACCTATTTTACCGATATATTTCCCGTTTAATTTGTATGTCTACCTTTGAGCCTATCTACCATCGTTACGACAATTCTTTAATACTACCATAATTTGGTCATTTTTATCATTTGACTGATTTGACCACTACAAGTTCATATCCTTGCCACTGCCAGGTCCTGAACCACGTACACGCTCTTCATAAGACTATCCTCTTTACTACTGCGCCATTGACCTCATATTAGACACGACCGAATTATAAAATTTTAACACTCCACTACTTTCGCTTGTTAGTAATATTCATATTTTTTCTTTCCTAAAATTTTGCCAATCTCTGTTCTGAAGATAGTACAAACCCACATATTAACGGTCTACCCATGCAGGCACTCGCTCCCTGCGAATAGTCTTCTGTATAGCTGTCACAAACGGTGCTGCGCAAAATGCTTTTTAGGCAGATTAAGGGATCTGCCTCTTAAGCCACCGTGATCGTGTAATTCGACCCCGACGTAAAGTTGTCGACAATGACCGACGCTTCTGATACAGTCGTTGGTGTCCTGTTACGACAGTCCGTAGATAATGAATGGCAACCACTGATATTCTTGTCTGATCGGCTTCAATCTGCAGAGTCCCGCAAAATTACTTCAGGGAGAAAGATCCTTGTCGCCTGCCTTGCCATTTTCTGGGTACTGTTGGGGGCCAAAATTCAAGATCTGTACTGACCATGAAGCAGACTTCCCTTTGACAACTGAGATGTTTGTCCAGACTTCTGCAACTTCGCCAATAGAGTCAATTAATTTGGAAGCTATCCATCTGAACCAGATGAATGATATCTTTCTCAGCCGACTGAATTTTGCTCAACATAAGTTGACCTCGATTAATAATACCATGATTAGTTCGATGCCTTGTAAAATGCCAATATGTCTTGGATCTGCGCAACCAGGCTGTAGTATTTAGACGCCTAGGTCAACTCGAAAGACCGAGCATCCAAGACACAGAGATCCCGCCCACTATAACCACATTCATCTGCGCCGACGGCCGCCTCATCTCTAACCCGATGGGTTCGCCCACGGTAACAAACGTTTTAGGCAAAGCCATAGCCGGCTTCTATACCTGCGTGGTTGTTCACCCCACGAGAGGCGCTATCTGCTGCAATGTCTTCCGGTCTCACATGACGCCACTGATCGGGTGTTGTCAAATTGTGTGCAGTAGTTATTCGATTTGCAAAGAAACGTACTTAACCTGGTAGACGCATTGGAACTACATTAAAGTACGATCATGAGTTATGTCCAAAAATATACATGTAAGAACATTGACTCCAATTTAGTAGTCAATTGTTCGCAGACACGAACTGCCAGAACAGCAGCAAACAATTTCAGCCGGGGAATTAAAATAGTTTTCATTTGAGCTACCCTGGACTTTGCAAATGAAAATGATGAACACCGCCCTCCGTTTGCCGCAGAGAAGCATGGATAAGCCGCGGCGCAATCACCAACTTCAGACGCATCACAAAATATTTAGTTTTAAACTCTCCGGATGTACGGTTTTACCAGGTTGAATACAGCAGTGGAAGAGCGGGTCGGTTAGACTGCGTAGGCCACTATAACAAAGTTCCCAATCTTGTTGGTTATCAGCACGGCTCAGTCAGAGTCGGCGATAACCCTGTGGATGCGCCCAGTATCCCCCGATAAACCCAGTCTTCTTCCGGCTTCGGCAACCTACACTTATTCCGAGTTAATTATGTCAAATGTGCCTATACCAACGCACGAAGCCCGATCAGCAAAATTGGTGAAATCCGTGCGGTTTGCTTCACGAACGACTTCTCTATCGTTGGAATTACCGAATCATGGTTCTCACCAAATCACCTTGATACCGAGCTCCACATTTCCGGAACGATAGATCAGCGGGCAAAGGAGATGGTATGGCCCCTTATGTCCCAACTCCCTCCCGGCCACCTCCGTGTCCCACCCAATACTCACGGTTGTCCCGGAATCTGTCTGGTGCTCCGTTGAACTATCCAACTCTGACAGATTATTAGTTGGCGTAGCCTATCGGCCCCCCTGCTCCTGCCCTGACCGTGACGAGGCAATCCTCTCCGGACTCACTTGTATCCCCTCCCTGGGATACTCACATATCCTAGTAATAGGAGACTTTAACCTCCCACAAATCGACTTTAAATCCTATTCATACAAAGACCCCGCCGATGATATGCCTGCAACATTTCTAGCTTCAGTTTCAGCTGCTGGCCTTGCCAAACACGTGACCGACTGCACAAGATGGCGCAACGGCCACGCTCCTTCTTGCCTGGACTACATCTTTACTGATGAGGACCCAATGGTAGACAACTTAACCGTGGATGCCCCACTCGGCTTAAGTGACCACGCCGTAATAACCTTCGATTACATTTGTAGTGCTGAGCTTACCCTCAAGGCGTGTTCTCAAAAGGAACTTCCAAAGGATTCGAGCGGACGTGCTAAACGCGTACTTTGCTACTGCTTCGTGGGTTCAGCCTAACTCACCACTGTCGGTTGAGGAAATGTGCGACCATATTACTGACAACATTTGCGAATCGATAGGCTGCTCAACACCATTCTACCGTAAAATCCGCCGGAAACTGCAACAGCAATTGCGGCCCCGAACGTTAAAATCCATCCATGCTAAACGTCTAGCATGTGCTCGATACAGAACTTCGGAGATATAGATGATCGCAATCTGTACGCGCAACCTCGAAACCGATGCACCAAACTAATCAGAGAGGATCTATTAGATTTCCAGCGACGTTTAACCGAGCGATTCGTCAGTGACCCTAAAAGTTTGTGCAAATTTGTCCCCAGAACCCGTAAAGCCAAGGCTGGCGTTCCCCAGCTAGCCGGCCAGCAAGAGCTTACTTGCTCAGATGACGAAGCTGCTGAAGTCCTGGCCGACTTATACAGTGCTGTGTTTACAAACGGCGTACCTATCTGCTCCAGGGCAGAAAGCATTAACACCTCTGAAGAAGTCTGCCCAGTAGATGCCACAGCGGATGCCGTGCTAACTAAACTGCGGAGGAGCAAACCCACCCCTTCCGGACCAGACTGCATATCTCCTCTAGTCCTTGCCCATGAGGCTGCACAGTTAGCTGTCCCGCTAAGCATCTTGGTTGCACAGTCAATTGCTGCAGGAACAGTACCAGAAAGCTGAAAATCAGCGAATATTACTCCCATCTTCAAAGGGGGACAGCGCAATCAGCCTTGCAACTATCGTCCGATCGCCCTTCTATCATGTGTATCGAAAGTCCTTGAAGCGTTAGTCCACGATTCACTGTCTAAGCATCTTCTAACACAATCTTACTTCCACAGAGAGCAACATGGCTTCTTACGCGGCCGCTCATGCACTACAAATTTGCTGCTAGCTGTAGACCAATGGACCTTCGCTGCGGACAGAAGAGAGGGAGTCGATGCTGCTTATCTTGACTTTGCCAAGGCTTTGACCGAGTGAATTACTCTGTTCTACTCGAAAGGCTTTACCGCTGCGGTATCAAGAGCAACCTTCTCCGCTGGCCAAAATCTTATCTATCAAACCGTTCCTACCGTGTGCGAGTGGGTTCCTCTGCATCTTCTGCCAGACTCAGCTCCGGAGGAGTACCACAGGGCTCTATCCTGGGGCCACTGCTCTTCTCTATCTTCATAAACGATTTGCCATCCGTAGTTTCGTCCCCACTGTCACTGTTTGCCGACGGCATTAAAATCTGGCGCATTGTGCGTAACAGCTCCGACAGGAGAGCCCTGCAGGCTGATATTAGTGCACTTTGCAACTGGTCTAAATCTAACTCCATCGAGTTCAATACCAGCAAGTGCAAGGTCATGCATTTCAGGCACGAGCACAATTTCCCTTATTCCCTCGATGGAGTCCTGCTCCAAGTCATAGACAGAGGGAAAGACATTGGCACTGTTGCGACACGCAACCTCTCGAGTTCTGCCAATACTGAGGCTAATGCCAAGAAAGCCAATGACGTGCTGGCGCTTCTGAAGCGTTTGTTTGGAAAATTTGAGTGATCATGCTTCAACCATCTGTATAACATCTCTATTCGTCCTCACCTCGAGCAGGGAACCATTGTTTAGCCTCCTCATTTACAAAAGGACAAACTAACTCTGGAAGCTGTTCAGAGGCGTGCGACAAAAGCAGTCCGTTGGTTGGTTGCGAAGCCCTACACTGAGCGGCTTCGCGAGCTTAATCTCTTCTCTCTGGAATACCGCAGACAGAGAGGTGACCTAATTTTAGCGTTCATGATTATGAAGACCCCTAACCATCTGTGCAGATTCACGATCACGTGTGCGGATACTAGCTCACTCAGAGGACATTCATTAAAAATAAAGTGCCAGTACAGCAGACTCAAGCTAAGGTACAGTTTCTTCTCGGTTCGGGTGTGCAAAACCTGGAACTCCCTGCCGGAACATATCGTGAACGCCACGATAGTCGCTGCATTCACATTTTGTCTGGATCGCTACCCCAACACTTAATCCAAATCCCAGCATACTATTCTGTACACAGCCACGTATGTGTGGTCGTCTGTTGAATAGTTCACACCTGATATGCATGTGCATTTAGCCATAGAATTGCGTGTTTAACAATAGCAGGAGTGCATTTATTAGCTTGTTTGTCTATCCATTTATTCCCCGTTAGAGCCCTTGATACAATCAAGAAAAGTTGCGGCGTGCAACTATCCCTCTGGTACAGAGATTCCTCACCCGGAGAAACGGAACCATCAAAAGCCGTGAATTTCTACTTCCGCCTGTCACCCATTGAACCCATTGAAATCAAGCCGGTGAGTGGCCACCAGTCCAAAAAATGATTCACCAAAACGATCAGGTATAGATGAACGTGAAAGTCCGTCAAACGATACCAAACAAGAAGGTTTTGCAGTCAAGCACTCAAAATTGTAGTAGAGTAGGACAGTACAGCTATTGTATACACACAGCCATAGTTCAAGTCATAATTATTTTTGCAGCATACAGCAAAAGGTTACACAGAGGTATAGTTAAGATCGGTTTTCTACAAACAGCACAACGTGCTTCAACTAATCCCAAGTTCCGCACTGTATCAAACACCGAAGGACAACCGCACAAATTTAGCCTCAACAAATTCAACAGTAATTCACACTCTTACAAACTACAGTTTGTGTAAAGTTGATTTCCAATGTTTTTATAACATTAAGGTCACCCTTCAGTATGTCACTTAAGTTCTCCGAATCTACGTCACTTGAAATTATGAAATCTTTTTAAAAACTAACTTCTAACCAGATAATATACTCATAGATGCTGTAGTATTACGTCATTGATGTAATTATCCAGTTGTTATTGCGAATTGCGTTGGAAACTCGATGTTGTTCTAAGTGACTGCTTCATACATACTTCAGTATGCTGGAAAATTGATTGTTCCAACAAAACTTAAGAGTGTATGTTGCCTTAGAAATACCCCTAAGAACAGATTCGAGGGAGAAATAATCAAACAAAGACCAACAACACGTTATTTTCGAAGACCCACAAAAATTCTGCTCCAGCCAAGATGATACTGCAAGCTTTTTGTTATGCGATTGAATTTTCGGCATGTGGCTATATTACTGTGGACGATTACGGTTAAACAGCTTGCCTGAAGTGTATATTTTTGATGCTTACCAATCGTCTAAAAACAATTCCCATCCCCAGGAAAACTGAATTTGAACAGTTTCGAGATTTGCTCAGACTTTGAGGTCAAATTTTGTCGTTGGTCAATGGGGACAATAGTGTTAGAGGTGGAAAGGAAGGAGGATAAGAAAAGCATATATAGGCTACTAGAGTATATATACCGATGCTCAAGCACGTAAACCATGACGGCAGGGAAACCACTCCTGAGCTCACTACCTCAGTCCTCAACTAGTCCCGTTAAGTCCCACTGCCGTGCTATGGAGCAAGGTTGTAACAAGCGACTAGATGTCCAGTCGTATGTAAATTCCCTGCCAGATCCAGCCCCCAGCACTAAACCGACGGATCCGGTCCTAAGGATACACTCTGAACATCATAGAGAATCGGGATCAATAAATGAGCTCGGTAACCTCCTCAGTATCTGTATGGGGCTTCCCAAGAAAGAGTTAGAGAAGTTCAGTGGTAACCCCATGGACTACTGGGGATTAATCCGAAGCTTCATGTCGAGCGTTGATCGTTATACGGATGACTTTGCCAACAGTCTCTCGTATCTCATTCAGCACTGTGATGGTGAGGCACTGGACGCGATAAAA
>LUCH01002153.1:52216-94253 GCA_013368495.1 Paragonimus heterotremus | reverse complement strand
AAGGTCATGACCTTTCGATAAATACCGACCGATTTCTCATGTAAATTCACAAATCGTCTGGTGGCTGAATACATTGCTATCCGGAGTCTGCTTTGTCCGTGTTCTCATTGGTTCTTGTCGTTCGCAGTTTGGGTGACCAATCGGAGGGGGTTTCTATTCGCGTTATTCGTTCATCGTTGCTCATAGTAGTTATTCGCGTTCGCGTTCAGTAGGATTCAGTTATAACAATTCGTAACTTCGATGGACAACTACAGCTGGCTACATTGATACCACACTTGTTAATTCATCTAGTTGTAGCTTCCGTTTTCCCCCTGATCATATTCACAACGGTGTGCCGTTTTTATTGATTAACACCATGATCACTATTCACGGAGTTGTCAGTAGAGTTCACATCCGGATAAACGAGTTTCATCCAGCCTATTCTGATAAGCTGCAGTAGACTTGAGTTTTGTCCTTATTAGAACAAATATGTTCAGCTTACTTTTTTCTAGAAATAAGTTAGAACTATACCTTTCTTGTTTATGATACAATCATGTGTATCACAAACTATACTATATGAGTTGTCGTGTTAACTGCGAGCTTCGTTGCATAGATGAATCAGCATCAGAACTTACAATGGAATGCTTCCCATGAATAAATTGCTGGAGCGAAACATTCGTGCTCAAAATCACAATTACTGGGTACTTGCGTTTTTCTTCTGAATAGTCAACCCTTCTGATTTCACCCGAAAAATGCTTTCGGGAAGGCAGTTTTAAACAATCGTTGCAATGGGATGGGGCACTGTGCTGCAGTCACGACGAACCAGAACTAGTGTCCTAACACTGGCCACAGAGTGAATAACTAAAGTAAAATAGACCGTTCGTAAACTATTCTGATGCATCGTTCCGGTCTGTAGTTGCATTCGGCACAGGAACCAGCTTGTTCAGGTGGTTCAAAGAATTAATCACTTAATTGCTTAACTTTTTAATCGAGAGAACAATAAACTAGTCACAACCAATATGGCCGGCACTTGTGTGACGAAACTCGCCTAAAGTTATGAGCTGGACGTATCCGCAGACTACGGACATTCAGGATATCTCGTAAGTTTTATCGGATCCGCCTGTAAACCCCATTAATTTCATCTCGACGGTGGGACATTTGTCAGTGTACGATGGGTGTGCAATCACAAACTGCTAAACATGGTCATTAATTAGCATATTTTCTCTCGAACAAATCAGTAGTATTTGAGGTTATTAAAAGCAATGTTGAAAAAATCCCATGTGTATTCATACACACATGTTTATTTTGACAGTTCGCAAAAAAGACGTTTTTTAACCACTGGGTCACACTCCCATCCATCAGTTTCCATGAGGTTTCAGTGCTCTTTGGCTAAAGACATGCAACAACACCTCCGTGCAGAAAACCCTTTTGAATTCGCCGGAAGAGGATTCTTGTTGTAGAACACAAGTGAAAAGCGTGATATCTGTGCAATTGTTTCTCCATGAAAACTATTAGTCATCTCAAGTACGTCAAAAAATGGGCTCGTCATTATGAAACGAAGTCCAAAAATCTCAAATTTTCAACGAGTCACTACTGGAACAAATTGATGCACATGTATAGGAGAACACCTTACATACTATGGAATAATGATTGAAGAATTTAGCTTTCATATGTCAGTTTCAGCATCCAAACGGGACCAACCCTCTCCGGAAGAAACATTTACTTTCAAACATACTCAAACGAGGTACGTCAGTTTCTTTATCAGGCAATTATGTTTATTAGCCAAGCCTCCACGAACCTCACAGATAACATTGGCTAGAAAGATAAATAGGTATACGCCCTTCAGGACAAGAAGTGTGGTTGCAGGCCTGATACAGTATCATTTCCTCGTCTTATTAACTCCCGATCTGCTTACTATTGTTATGGACCAAGAACGCGGATGGCAGAGGGGTTGTCTATTTAACAAACCAACACGTGGGTTAAGCATTTAAACAAGACCAGAAACAAAACCATTCATTTGCACACGATACTCGGCCCCGCACGTCTCAGTTGCCACAGACGCCAGTACCCAGTTCCTTTACGTAGTAGGGACTATTTTGGGTGATGCTGCACTACGATGTTTCTTCCTGCATTTTTCCTGCGGCTACTTCGATGTCAAAATATATACTCTGGTCCTACTACTGAATAGCAGTCGTGTGAGTAGTATATTACAACTGCTCATCCTCACGACATTAGAATATATCTATATCTGTTAGTGAGTAATTTTCACACGTGGAAAGCAAAAAGCTTATGTACACGTGACTGAGAAATCTAGTGAAAGACTTACTCAATTTTGTTCCGTAAGGCATATCAAAACAATGGCCACCACAGGTTCACCCAAAAGTGTAATCATGATTCCACAAGTATGCTCTCTTTGAACTCCACGTGAGACATCAGACAGTTTGTTTTGCAAGCTATACGTTTGAAGTTACTGCCCCGAATCAGGTAACCATAACATCAAATAAAGTTTCCTTCACCGTAGAAAAGGAAAAAGCCAAACCATATCTGAATAACTTTTTAACCTTCCTAGGACTTGAATCAAGTTGTCTCCTTTATCAGTTGGAATAATAAAGAGAAAACACGGAGTTCGTGAAGTGAATTCATTTCGCACACTCTTTTCAATCACAGACTTGTAAGAAGTAAAATTAAATTAGTTGAATGTTTAACTAAGGCCAGGGATTAATTACTCATGGTTTCCTACATTTATCTTGACTCTGTTTAAGAAAACAAAGGTAGGTGTAAAGTAAATGGTCACTTCTTTTAGGCACAACGAAGACATGTAGCGATTGGCTAATGAAGACTTTGTAAACTTGAACAGTTTCACCTGATTACATGTTGTGGTCTGATGGAACGATGAAATTACTTCGGTTGCCTCTCTGGCCTGAGCCAATAAGGCCGAACTTCTATAGATTGACTCACAGCTATTGTCCGGTTGACGTGCTGATTGATGTAGCCACCGTTGTAAACGCTGCTTGACCCTTTTCTTCAGCCATCTGTTTGTCTTCCAAATATTTATATCACAGCAGCTACAGATGAACATTCAGATAAAGTGGCTCGGTTAGAAAACAGAATAGGGCCTACTGTCTAGTAGCAAGGACATTCTTTTGATGAATGCAACGAGACGCGGCTGGGTTTTATCTGTGTTATACGTTTACAATTAAAGCGAATATACGAAACAAATGCATCTCGCGAATTTTTTATGTTCTGTTCCTAGACTTACAACTAACTGCATGGCATAGTTCGAAATGCAATCATACTCTCTACAATTTTCTAACTATCTGGCTGCCGCACCTGAATACAACTAATCTCAACGATTTTTCTGTCCGATAGGTGTTCGTAGTTTTGAATCGTTTCCAGTTGGAAATGATTGATCCTGGACAGTTTAAAAGCATTCCTGCCTTAGTATAATCATTATTTCGTTCGACAGTAAGTACTGAAAGGTTTAATGCTGAGAATTTTATTCTTCTTAGCTCGATAAACAGGTAGGCATTGATGGTGTTCAAAGCGTTCTATATATTCTGTCATCAGCATGTAATGCTTTTGTAGGCCAATGTCACCTGAGAGCAGGTATTTTACTTTAGAAGGCTTGTAGTACCTACTAGTTCATAGAACAGCATTGATGGGATCAGAGTATCAACCACGAAGATATATCTTTGTTGAAGATTTCTACAAAGGAGCACTGTCTGGTTCACTGTGTCACAATCAACTGGAACTGAGTTCGAGGAGTGCATTGCCTGTCCTCAAGGAAAAACACCTGCTTTTTCCATAAGGTGCTGCTCATTGTTAGAGGATTGGTTCACTCTCCAATGATACTGGATAGTAACTGCCTAGAGTAGTTTCTGCATCTAATGTCAAGCATCATTTTACTTTCCCTCAGCAATGATCACATTCTTATTGTGTTCAGAAACAGTAAAATGGTCATGTGATAAAATGTGAAGTTTGTGCAGGCCTATCTGTCTTACTATCAGTTTGCGCAGTCGCTTGACGATATTATGCGGATCTTTCATCCTATTTATTAACGCCTTCGCAGTGTGAACAATGAAGCAGTTCTATCCTCCGTTTAACAGCGTAGGTGTACTTCCACAACGTCTATATTTCCCGAGGCAGTGGTAATATGGTATATAATGGTGGTCATCTAAGATACTCGTTGTTGTGACCGCAAAAGACGCTTGGTCTACAAAGTCGTCTCTTGCACGAACTCCCGTACAAGGTTATATTAAACATGGGACCACGAACACGTACACTCATTTGCACGGCTTACGTGCATTCACACACACTGGGTAGTAGAACGTTGTCGTTCGCCCTTGTGGCACTTCCCCAATAGCGCGTACACACTATTCCGATAGTCTCTTTTGGTCCGTCTTCCTCCTGGCGTTGAGGCTTGCCCTTTAGTTCCATAGTTTCGCTTTTGATTAGTATACCACTCACAAACGAAACTGCCTGTTATACAACATCGGTGAATACCATTTGTGGGCCCAATCCCCTGATTATCGCAGCCTGTGTGGGCTTTGTAGCTTTTGTGTTGCACACTCTCATTTCGGTATCACTGTTAGCCTAGCGAAGTGCACTTACGTTTAACTAGAGTGTTCACTAACTCATACTTGACCATTACAGTCTCAACAGTACACGAGTTATTACACAACACTTACTACAACAAAGGCTGAGTACGATATTAATTCATTTGCTATTTTTTACTGCGTGATAGTGTATCTTTGTTGACACCCGTCTGCTTCAACAGATTACTAGCGGATGAGTTTTTGTGAACGTGCTCTAGTCTATGCGTAACATCGCAGTCGCTGTCTTGCTTACGATGTACTCGTTTCTTCCAGATATTCCGTAACTTAATAACTCTTTCGAAAGATCTAACGCCTTGAAGTCAGTTTCAAAGGAGTACTGTAGTTGATTTTTATTCCAAAGCCTAATTAGGTTTCACATCTTACAACGTGGTGGCCCGAAGGTTATTGATAGCATTCTACGAAGTACTGCACTTCCGCGTATTCTTTAAAGTCATTAAAACCATTTGGACCATTGGTCCAACCAAACAGGTCCAGGATGCATGAACCGCATAGTCCATATATGAGAACTCAATATCTTCTCCGGAATACATACAAGTCATTTCTACCTTCTCAATGACTTTTGTAAGCGCACGTGCACACGTGCACGCACGTACGCAAGCAAACAAGCCTATCTTTATCTGTATCTCAGTGACGGCTGAGAGATCGGTTCGTAGGCCTGTTAAAAACAGGTCGATATAACAATGCACATAACCACACTTTGTTTTAAAGACATAAATGGAATTCCATCTACCAAGTTGGACAGGGCTAAAAGGTCAGTGAGACAGATGAAAATGTACTAGTCACCTGAAAAAAGTGGGTTGACACGAACGGTGAACACAGAGGGAATGCAGACATATGCTTAATCTCTTCTCTAAGTTACCACCTGACCAAAATATGCATTTGCCATGAGCCTGAGTAATGGAAGCACGCTCAGCATTGAGCACAATTAACGAACGTGACAAGACCGCTTGTGTTGACATGACTATCAAGCATACCGGAATTGTCAGTTTAATTTCACTACAAGTTGTTAGTAGCCTGTTCCACTTAAAATGAATTATAAGAGCTACACACCAGTCGAAATCTGACTCAACATTTCTGCCTGATGTCCGTTTATTATAGCAACTATGCAACAAATGTCCTCGAACAACATCGATCGCTGAACCAAAACCCATACCTATCAAACCCCACACAGCATTCGATGTTGAATATGTTGACACTTTTCTCGTCTGCTTACTTGTAAGTAGTATGGCATACTTATTAAAATAAGCAGTGAAGTGTAGCGTTTTGTTCACCTTTTTGTACAGCATAATTTTCATTGTTTTTCACACTTTTCACCTTCTTCAAATTCACATGTACACTCGTTTAAATCATGTGAGTTGATTCAATTAACAATACAATTACACACTTCCAAGGTCGCGAGCCCTGTGTTCTCTCTCTGTGTTCATTGTCGCGCTAGTACAGATTTTTGGGAGAATTAACGGCTAACGGAATCCGCATTTATTTCAGCGCATTTCCAAATTCATCTGTCATCGGAATTATCTTCGTTGTGACTTCCAAAGTCGCTTGGGAACTATACGACAGATTGGATCCTTTGGATACTTCATTCCTTGTGGTGGAACTCTAAACGACGCACCTTCACGTACTACTGTGAGTCAGTTATTTTCATTTTTCATCACTTTTTGATTTCGTATTTACTCCTGAATTGTATATAGCGTTTAGATCCACTACAGAAGCGTCGAGTACCTCGGTTGGTCACGGATTAAAATTTAAGGCACACAGCTCCTTTTTGCTCACTGATCACATTGACAGAATCGAACGCTTTACCAATGCTACTATCTGCACCCCCAGACTATTGGTGTATAACTTTTATTCATTGAGTTCAAACGCTGATCATTTATCACCCCCGGCAAACTTGCAGTGGTTAATCAAAAATGGATAACACATTTCTTCATTCACAGTTCACAGAACATACATGATACTCAAGTAAGATTTGAGGGTGTAGGTCTTTCAGATTCCAAATATTTATTGCGGACGTGTACGGTGAGTCATAAGTAATCCCTACCGAATGGCTGAATAATTTCTTGTTTCACACTCAGAAATTTACATCTCGACTGACTCAGTGGAGTGATTTATGGGTTGGTATGCCTTCAGTATTCGTAAAGCTCCCTTATCACTGAGGCTATTCCATTGGAACAACACGTTCGATCATTTTAGGGGTGTTGATGCGTCACAGAGGAAGCACCAATATTTTCAACTTTATGCGTTTATTTCTACCCTGGTTAACCAGAAAAGTATTCCGTGTCGCGAAGTGTTTTACCACCACTTTCCTAGGTTACGTCACGTAACTTTTAAGTGAGAGCTACCTGCTACCACAACTGAGAAACTGAATAAACTATGGTGGAGATCAGTAACTTGAAATGCTTCCGTTGGATAACAGTAAATTTTAATGTGACATTCAATCTATCCTTGTCGTCCAAGTAACTGTAACCTCATCGGTGTTGACGCAAACGGTTTGGTTTACTGATGTCATCTGCAATTCGATGGTTTTAACTTTCCTCCGCCTAAAATCATTCATTAATTTTGGTGTACAAATCTCGCTTCGCCTATTTTTTGCTTCTGACTGAGGAAGCATTTTCCATTTTGTCAGTTAATGTTACATACGTTGGGTGATTTGATCTGGTGGGATTAAATCATGGACAAACTGGAAGTGCAGTAGTTCAATCAAGACTGACTTCGCTATCAACCATGAAATCTATTAAGAACTGATGTATCTAAAACGAGGCTGCTGATTTGTTTCATTACTTATGGTATCTTTTGCTTGCATTCAAGTTGTGCATTGATCCCGAGCAGTTTTTTTAAACAGATATTGTGGTTGCAAACAGCTGCTGTTAATGACCGCCGGTGCTGACAGCTGTTTCGAGCTCGCTGAATTCAGTCTACAGCGTTCACACCAGGAATTCAAAATTATTGTTCGTGAATATATTTTGGACGATAGCCTTTACACTCATGCATCAGTGTGATGGATGACCATATTGGGGACTCACTTCCGGTTCACAAACGCAAACTCGTACGTGGCATGACAACATGAGAGTTAGACAATAAAGATCGTATCGTTTTGATTGACTTTTTGCTACAATAGACCCTACAGCCGCGGTGACAGACTGATCGATTTCAGTTTATGAGAAAAGGAAGTTCCACAATTAAAGAAAGTAGATAACTTGTGTGTATACGGAAGCTTTAGGGTGTATGAAACATTCATTTATTCTATACTAGTGGTCGCTGTCTCAGCAGTCAAATGTAATCATCGACTATCCCCAGTTTCAACAATATATTTTTGTGTTTGTCTCCTCGATGTTTCACAATAACTCGTAAAACGTGTAGTACGGTTTTCCATTTATATGCGCTCTTTTTATCTTGGTAATCTGCTTTCAATGGATTGCCGAAATTTTTTCTATTCCGGATCAGGTCTGTCACGTTTCAGGTAAGAAATGGCAGTTTCTATAATCTTTCTTCAATACTACATACATTTTTAGTCTGTTCACTTTGATTGCCGAATTGTTGACACCGTTCAGTCCATCAAATGAGCGCCACTCAGACGATAAACATGGATCCGCTATTGAAGAATTGATATCACGTGAACAGAAAACAAATGAACAGTTAATAATTCACAGTCGTGTTCATTTTTTTCATGGTCATGCTAAGAAAGTATGAAAGATAACAGCCGTTGGTCCCGTGGATTGTTTTCGCTAAATCCTATTGCTAAAGCCGGAAAAAGGCAAAACACAGACAGACTTCCCAAAGTATTTAGTACGTTTGCATAGTGCAACTGACTGGGTTACTACTGACGATTTATTGTAAAATAGAAGTCATATAATGTCTTACTTTTCTCACTAACACTTCTTAGTCTATTTAAAGCATTTTGACTCAATAGCCCAAAATATTGCCTCCCTTTCATGTATACTGGTAATCTATTAAGTTTGATTGTTCATGCATCAAAGCAATCAGCCACAAACGTTCGTACAGATGTGAAAGTGAACGCGCACGCAAGAATCCATACTCTCTTATCGACCACGTGATTAATCGATAAGGTCAGTAAGTTCATACACACATCTAAAGTAGCTGTAACCAATGCAGTTAATTACTGACCTGTGAAATGACAACCACAGCAGGCGCAAACCGGAGGGATAAGTGACGTTTAATTTGAGTGATTGAATTTAACCGAACGGATTTTAAATGTGACTGAAGTTAGTCAACGCATCAGACATTATTCTTTAAAAAAAAATTAGTTAGATTACAACTCAGTAACATAATTGTATTTCTTCGGATGAAACCACAGGCCATTTTACGCAATTTCAAACGCAGTGAATCCCCATCAGTTGTCCACTCATAATGAGTTAGTTAAAGCCACAATGGAAAATGTTTGCTCATACCATTGTATCACGTATCGGGCCACACTTCACTCACCCCGGGTCACATAGGCTTGACGATACCAATCTAACGGAAGTGAGAATTCTGGTGCAATTAGGAAGGCCACGCATTTGAAACGGCCTTGATGAACGTTTTCCGAATAATTCTGATTAAAATGATAGCTGAACACTTAATGAGAAACAATAGAGGGAGACAGTACTAGTCATTAGATCCTATGAACGGTAAGTCCATCTGCAAAACTGGTTTGGATTAATACGTATGAAAATCGATGTGAGAACGAACAGCAACGATAGTATCACTACCAGACCTTCGAAAAATTGGTCATCAGCTGATTTTTTGCGCACAAACTGAGGGTTGGTCAATTTACACACAAAGCTGTCGCGACTTGAGGCGCTTGCTTCAAGTTTGTTTTGAAGTGCGCTTACAATCGATCCAGACAATTGTTTATCAGTACTCAAAACATCACTCGACAACCGGACGATGATTGTGTCTCCTATTGAGGTGGTCGGGTAATCTGAGCATTGTTGGCAGTCTAAGGTGGTTAGGTCTTAACACACGATTGTTTAGTCATGGCCAGCGGGAGGTGAACAACACACAGGTCAACAAGATTACCTTGTAAAGAGATGGCCATAATCCAAATCCTGTTCATGGCAAAAACGTTCACTACTGACGGGCTCAAACAACAGCGAAACCTGACTACAGTGTTTCATGTCAAAATAGACTAGCTGCAAGTTTGTGGAATTAATGGAGTCTCAGTGTGAAGTTTTCAAGTATTTGGCCGAGTGCTGCAGCTCACTTCGTACAGCACCTACTGCCTAGTGACTTACAGTTCCTGACGCTGATTCGAATCTAGTCGAAATCCGAATTTGCTAACAATATCTAGCCATGCAATTTAACAAATTTGCCATATTATTTCCCAACGTATTCAGCCAGTTGAATTTGTATGTACATTCAAGTACGTACTTTCAATAATGCTCGTTTAGAGATTGCCAATAAACGTAGGGACGATGTTGGTAAGCATAAGCATCTCACCAAAATTAAGAGTTTAGAATCGTTGGCCATTGAGTGTATAGTACACTAATTATAGCTGATCAGAAAAATAGAATTCTTTTCGCCTTTTCCAGTATTGCCAATCAGACCGTTCTTCACATCCATCAGCGTTAGTTAAGTGGTAGATTTACGAAAATCAAGCTAATGTAGGTTGGTATGGTGCCAACGCCCAACATGTTATCAAAGATTCCTTAACATAGCTAAAAGTGTTATTCTCGTTGTTTTGTGTTCTAGACTACGCTAAGTGTGATCAGATGAAACTGCTTGAACGGAATATTCTGTGGGTTGACATAGTCCCTTCGAAATCAAGCATTGTGTCTGTTGATGGTCTGAAGAAATTATAGGGCAGCCAGGTGATTATCGGGTCTCATATCAAATATCATGACTAATCCGCTGATTACGGTCGAAAGATATCGTCTGTCACAACAGTCAATACGCACCCATCTACATTGTTAATGGAAAGCTCTTTCAAGTATCACCATTCACTAGATGAACATCACTCATGATAAATCGAAGCTGTTACCTTTCCACAGAAATTTCCGCAAACCCTGTTCTAAAAGAAGCACCCTACCCGAATTTCGCTTCTCTCAGAGCTCGTGAGTAGCGTACATGCTTATCATGACCGGGATTTGAATTCTGGCCACCCTTTCACGAGATAACCGTGTAGATCACTAATGCACTGACCTCACATTAGGCAAGAATGAACCATCGTATACATGCGCCTAGCCACATTCGCTTGAGAATCATACCCAATCTGCCCGATTGTCTTGATATGAGAAACAGCAACTGTCATGTTAGTTTCAGTCAATATGTCTTGCCGAAGAATTCTAACAGCAGCAGAATTCAAATACAATGCTTCATTTTAGAGGAAAAATCTACAAAAGTGCAACAACTGCCATCAAGTGTGAGGTATGGTCATATTATGTCAAAGAAAATTCACTACCACTCAGCAGTAATGAATATGTCACCGGCAATAGTGTGCCATCATTTTTAAGGTCGTTGACTGTTGTAAGATATCCGCAACAAATTTAGTACGAATATAGTCAAACAGTTTTGGCTTCGTATTTAACATGTTATTGATAAATGGATTAAGAACAACACAACTTAACGAGCAACTTGTAATACTCTACGTTTCAACCCATTTGGGTGGACTTCCTCAGCAGTGCTGTAATCGAAATCGATTTCATCAGCTTACTAAGCCCAGAGAAAGCCAGATACGTGAAGAACAGGCAGGATTTCGATCCGGTCGAGGGTGCATTGACAACATTTTCACCTTGTGACGGTTTGTGGAACATCGACACTGTTACAGACAGTCAACGATCGTGGTCTTTTTAGATCTGAAGGCTGCTTTCGATTCAGTTGCTCGTAACGTTCTCTGGAACTGTCTTCTTCGCAAGGGAGTACCAGGGTAATACCTGAATCTATTAAGATCACTGTATGCCTACTCTGCAAGCAGGATGAGAGTTTATGGACAATTGTCTCAGGCGTTCATCACTTCTAGTGGTGTTCGTCAAGAGTGTCCGATTTCCCGTTCCTGTTCAATTTTTTCATGGACGACATTCTGGAGGATGCGCTTCGCGAATCCAGTGGGCTTGGTGTTGAGCTTCTTCCTGGCACTCGGTTGACCGATCTGGAGTACGCGGACGACATTGTCTTACTTAGCCCCTCTGCCGAAGACATGCAGACCATGCTGAACAAGTTGAGCGAACTGGCTGGCGTGTATGGAATTCGCTTCGCACCTTCACAGTTCAAAGTGCTTCCTCAAGACTGAGGCATTCCTACTCCTACTTTCTTCATTGCAGGTAATCCGATGAGACTGTGGACAGTTTGACATACTTGGGTAGCACTATCTCGTCAGGTTGTAGTAACGCTGAAGAGATATTAGCAAGGATAGCAAAGGCGCGAGTTGCCTTTGCCAAACTGCGTCTTCCGTGGCGTCGAAACGACGTTAGGTTGCTGCAGAAAGGAAGGGTATGTTTGTGTATGTGTACGTTTGTGTACGTTTACTTTTGTGCGTTTGTACCTTTGTGTACTTCCTGTTTTGCCCTAGAGTTCGGAAACGTGGCCTGTTCGCAAGGAAGATGTCAATAGGCTTGCTGTGTTTGACCATCGTTTTCTCCGCCAATTAGCCCACACTAAGTGGACTGATCGCGTGAGCAATGCGACAGTTCGCCGACACGTATTCCGGAACGCTTAGTATGCGTGATCAATTGGTCGAATACTCACGCTGCGTAGCTTGCGATGGTTAGGTCACGTGCTTCCTATGTCAGCTGAGCGTTTACCTTATCAAGCATTATATACTGAGACCACTAACAGTTTGGTGAAACCACATGGTGGTCAAACAACAACGTGGTCACACAATATGAAGACCTCGACTGCTCCATTGAGCAAAGTGGGTATGTGTTGCCTGTCTGGCTGGGGTCCTCGTGATCACTCAAACCGCTGGCTAGAGACGTTATCCGAGATGGCGGTGTGTCGCAGTCAAGGCGTACTTGCATCTATACCATTTCTAGTTCTTCCGTTTAGTCTTCTTTTAACAACGTTCAAACTTCTTAGTAGCGTTTTATTCTAGGATATTCCACGTCACTGTTGAGATGAACGGCGGCCCGAGTCACAGTACCTTTTGGTCAGGCTCATGGCTGCTATGATGATGATGATTTCGGGCCTACAGGTAGTAGATGGGGTTCCCGATTGTGGTCAACTGGCCAATTTGTCTCCATCCTCACAGGGGGTTAAATAATCCAGTTTAGTTCTCATGATCATTTGTCGTGTGTGAATGAGTTGCTCACTATGGAGAATACTTTAAGCTATACAAATCTGTCTATCACCAGAAATACTTTTAAGATGGTGCTAGTTACTCAATACTGGACGAATGCAGTTCAGGGCAGAATGATCGAAAAAAAATCGCAATTATGAACTGTGACAATTCCTAACTGGTGAACTCAGAAAGAAAATGTCTGTATGTTACCAGTAATTTTGTCGTACATCTGAATGTCATGAGAGGATATCTGAAGGTTTGTTATCAATCTAGACAGACGGTGTGACTATTACATGTCCCCTTACTGCTCACAATCTTTGCTGCAGGAATCAAACAAATGACGCCAAACAGAATTTGGACCTTAGTGAAGACAGTCCCTCTTCTCAAACCTATTAGGAATATGTTGAACTCCCACCGATTGCCGAAATAGCATAGTTATCATGGTAGCTTAAGGTGAGCGTTTAGAACACAATCAACCAGTCTTAATCCTTGCAAAGGTTGGTAGTTTTTAACGCCACATGTGAACTCTTCACATTCTTACATTTGTTTGTTCGCCGAAACAAACTACTGAACAGTGATGATTCGATACTATGCATCTAAAGAATGTGTGATGGTTTGGAATGTTTTCGGAAGCACAGTATATGTTCTGGTTTGTTCAAGCTATGCCACGTGATCTGGTGTCTGTGTGTGAGTTAGCATTCCGCTTTGCACGCAATTCATGCTTTTGTTATTCTGCCGACTGACAGTACTCGTTCGGATACATTGCCGAATGTGAAATCAACTTGGCCAAGTCGATAAAAACGAGTGGGCCTACAGTGAGTGCTCCATATTTGGAGAAAAAATTTCGTTTAGTTATTCCTAGTATTGGCTTATGAATGAAGTACGGATGCATTCAAGAATGTACCCAAAAGACATTATTTATGTACATGCATGTCCAAGTATAAAACAGTAGTTACCTGTCTACATAAACTAATCATTTTCAACAGTGCAGACTAATCAAGTCTTCTATTCTTTCCAGCAATGTAATAACAGTTCATTCTGGGAAATTTCAGTCATTTGAATGCTCGGATTTAGATTATTGCTTGCGGCCGGATGGTCAGAATAAATAGAAGAATAAGGAAATATTTGAGTGTTTTCTTTAAACTGACAATTCCACGTACAACAACCTTGAATGAAAAAAACACAACCGTGACAGTGTCGTTTTCTTGACGTATAAACTTTCAGACTTCCAAAGTTAATAGGAGTTTAAAAATTAGTGCAAAATTACTCATCATTCTGTGTTTGTTTATTCTGGTAATCAGTGGTGGTAGACGTTTGAATTCTATCATAAGGAGCAGTGTGTTCAACTTATCATAACATTAAACAGCTGGTTACCGGCTTTTACAAATGTTGGACAAAAAAACACTGGGATTTGAGTTAACGGTTCTGAATTTTCTCACTATTTGAAAAACAATGTTATTTTTCTTATTCGAATGTAATCATTAAGATAGGTTATTTATATGCAGCAATTAAAATCCAACATCTAATTAGCTTTAAATCAACATGAATGTACATTCAAATCAACACAGTGTGTAATGTATACGAATCAGTACTGCTGTGTACAGATTGTATTTTTAGTTTTACGTGGTACCTGCAGTTGGTTACGCTATAAAGTATGAGCAAGGGTTACTACATACAAACGTTCTCACTCTGTCACAATGCATGTCACTGTTCTCAGATTTACCTGTATAAAGTAAAGCTGAATGAAAGTCGTCATAAAACTTTTGATCATATTCTCCCAACTCATGAGATTGTAATCGAGTTACACCAACATTCGCTTCGTTTCATTTGTATATTAGTTTACTATGGATATCATCAGTTGTAATCGACAAGAAAGCGTTTTGTGACACTAGAACTGTATACAGCATTGCCAAACCCGTTGGCGTTACCCGTATAAAGAACGTGAATACTAACAAGGCAAAACTAGACAAACTTTTCTGTTTAGATGAAATTCAAAAGCGAATAATCTCGACATTTTCTGGCTACAGAAACAACACGCCCAGATGCGACAATTGCCGTACCAGCCGAGCTACGAGGGCACGCTCGAAGTTCAGAAATTTGGCATGTGCACTCAGTTATTCACACAACCGACCGTCTTATACAGCATCTATTAAATGATCTGGCAGAGTGGTAGCCAAAATAGGATTCCTCAGTCAGGTCACGCTAGAATCCACTAACCAGTAGAATGTTTGTCACGTCTGAGCAAACTATTTTTGTCGATGGTTCGAGTCCAGCCGAAGTTCAGGTTTTTGCAAATGGATCTCCTCACACTCATCAACTCTGTCGTAGTATTCACTGACAATATGATTTAACCACTTATTTCCCCTTTTGATAGGTTGTGCCAACTTTAGCTGTTAGACCAACGCTGGTTCTTCCATCACATTATGTCACATATTGAGAACAAGCGTCCTCAGACTAAAGTGATGGAATTTGAGTAACAATAAAAAGTTATTGTCAAAATGTGAACAACAACTCAAAAATTTGTGAATCAACCAAATGAACAATTCAGTCTGAAAGCGATATCCACTCCAAAGCTCAAGGTCATCTGCTGGTTAAACGGAAACAGCAGAACAAGGTTTTTCTGGATGTCTCAATCTACTCAATCTATGCAACTCGCAAAATATATCCTAGTTGCTCATTTTTATTCTTTCCATCTGTCAGACAAACGGGATGAATCATCATGGTATGAAGGTGATAAACCATTCCTCAAAACCATAATAACTTTTTCTCTTCGCAATTCCACTTCAACGTTATTTTCACTATACTCCAAGGAATTATGATATATGGCACAACAGCAGACTTATTAAAAACTTCAAATGGGTTAAAACCAATGGCTGTGCTAGCTCATCAGACCACTCAATCAACAAGTAAGTTTCTGTGGTACGATTTTGTTGGTGTTCCAACTCTTATTTTTGTTGAATTCATGGAAACAAAGAAAACTGAACATCATTGATCTGTGACCAAATGAAATGATAAGAGCTAACCTTCTGGTGAATATGGAAGCAAGTTTGTGCAAGTTATAGGGGAAACAGGACGTCACATACTTTTCTGACGCTTTACATTCTGTGGGTGTATTGTCTAGGTAATACGGAGCTGAAATTGAACTCTTCAATTGTCTCCTTTAATCATGAAAGACAGGAATCCAAGGTTCTCGAATATTATCGAAAATCGTTAGACGGGAAATCTAAATCAGAGAAAGTACGCAAGATATATGCAAATATATTGAAGATTTTCTGAAGAGTAAGGTTATGTTTGCGTGTTCATTTGTGAACTAACCCAGCTTGTCCTGTAGTGAAAGGAGGAGAATATTTTTTGGGAAGAAGGCAATCGGTCGATTATGTGTATGCTTGTTCCCTGCAAAACCCCGAATGATAATTATGCGTGCGTTTTTGACGACGAATTTGAGCCAAATCTACTTTCACATTTTTTGTACTTACTTTTGGTAAGGAATTACTAAACGTAATGCCAGCTACCGTTAGTGTCACTCTACCGATACCTTTAGCATATATTATCACAAAACTTCCTAACAGTGCAAACCAAACAGGATTGTCAAACTTTCTTCAAAATGGCCCATTCCACATGGGACCAAGTAAATGGAGTGCGGCGATATTGAACAAATTATTGAAGGTCAACCGCACCTGTAATACCTGACCGCTTGTCTCCCAACAGAGACCCCTCCACCCTGATGGCTTGGAAAGAATCTCGATCGGATCGTCCAGATGACTCAGCCTCATAAGGAGTTTTACAAAATATATCGCCTTGCTACCCTGTACATTTTTGCCTTCCTGTGTCTCTTAGTCGGAAGAAATAGAGTGACTGAACGTCCGGATATTGAAAGACCAACAAGCTTATCCAGAGTATGTCCAGAAGTAAACGGCTCTCATTTCGTTGACCTTCAATGTCACCCGTCTTCCCTATTACCAATCCAGGAGACACTTGCAACTGTCGAATATTCCTATCATTGCTCAAAACATATTTTATCGAACTCGACATTCCCCACATGTCACCGATCAGCCAAGAATGATTGAGTTTGGCAATCATTATCGTTGGACACCCAAAAGAGACCAAGTTTTGGTCCTTCCTAACGCTAACTTCATAGATTTTTCAAATCATTGCTACACTTGGTCGTCGTTCTTCTATGTGTGAGTGATAGGACTGCCATGTTAGGTTGACCAAATGTTACCGAAAATCTCACCAATGTATGATATACGATCCCTTTTACTTGTTTTTTGTGATTAAGGGGAGCATTTGGTCCGTGTGCTGATTGTAGCGTCTGATTTAATCATCACTTTGTGTCATCACGTGTGCTACTGCGAATGCACATGCGCATCAATGGAAAGCCGAGGTTGAGGGGCGAGCGAATACAGTTCAGTGTGACGCTGTAATATATGGACCACCTACGATATGACCCGGAACTCCGTCCCAGCCCTACAATTCAGGGTCCTGACCAAGGGGCTTACCGAACGACTACGCCCCTGACCGGAAAGGGTGAGTGAACGTGCACAACATGCTGCCGAAACCACAGCCAGGTCAGTTTGCTGTGGGTGAGGTGTCGCCCACATTTCCGGTTAAGTCGACCGACCCCATCAGCCAGGGAAGATAACATTTGGATCTCCTACATTTTCTCTCTAATCGTTTCGACGCCTGAAATGCAATGGTGAACTGGGAACTAGCATACACTTGTGGGTGCAAATGGGCAAAGTACAAATACGATATTTCCATAACGGACTGTGCCATCACGATAGTTTTTCACCAACCGATAGACAATCGAAAGCTGCATTCACAAATGAAACAGATTTGCAAATCACTGAAAGGCTGATCAAAACCTAGCAATTTTTCCATAGTGTCTGAGACACTTCATGCTGTTTTCAGGTTTATCGCGCCGTTTGTGGACTCTGACGTGACATTTTGTGGCCATACTAAGGAAACGATGGGAATCACCTGGCATCTCAGTTTTATGCCCTCATCACTGAACCTTGTCATTCCGCTTCTTGTCTTATGTGACCAATTTATATGTTATGAAGGCAACTTGTTGCGTTCACAAGATCGATGTAGACAGTTCGTTCAAAAACGTTGTCCTAGTTGAGGTGTTTCGTTGTTTAGATACCTGCTTCATCCTGGAAAACGATATACTCGTTTAGTTTGAGTTGACATAAACATTCACACCATACGGATTTCGGTTAGGCGATTACGAACTAGAAGAACATGTGGACACATATGAGTAATGATAGGACTGGGCGAGGCAGGGTAAGTGGCTTCACGCACCCTTCACTTATTCGTTATGCTTATTCAGTAGTGCGGTTGAGGGTGATCGTTAAAACAACCAAAGCAAAATATACTGTTGGATGATCATATTAACAATTTCGGGTGAGGCCAAAGATGTTGACTGTGTCACGAAAGTATCAGCCGCGCCACAGTTAGTAAACTGTTAGAATGAGTTTTAAAATGAACATTCGTATTGTCATCATAAGCCCGATTAAAACTTCCTTTATAATGTGTAAGCTCATACGGACACTTTGATCAGACTTAATCATATTTGGGTTGCAGTGTAATCACACGCGATCCATAACTGTTCGGTCATCCTAATGCCATTTGATTTTCTTGGTCTGGTCAACAATAAAAGCACATGACTTAACTTTCTCTTATCACAATTCGGCTTGTCGCTGGCACATCATTGAAGGTCGGACTTTCTGTCTCACGTGCATTCTTTCCGCGTGTGTACACACTTCTCAGCTGACACAACGCAATCCTTGCATTTGCATTGCAAGCAAGCAAGATGCACTATAAATTGATTTGGGTACAGATAGTTTTTTGTCCGCAGTCAAAACGTTGAATGACGATTGTGAAACAAAGGTGTGACAAACGGTCGTTTTCAACCCATCTTTAGACTACCTTCAGCTTAGCTTCACCAATGAAGTCCTACTGACTAAGTTTACTGTTCTATTTCTAGCGCAACGTGTTTACTGGATTGCTAGATTTTACGTTGGGATTGTCAAGCATTTATACTTTAGTTGAACAGGAGTGGTATGTGTTAGGGCGTCCATTTCTTTCCGCCCAAAGCCACCTCCGTCCTCGAGAAAAAAAACGATTGACTCTGTCCTATCTAGCGAAAACTGATGGGAGCGGCCGACAGGTGATTTTGGCTAGTTTTCACCCCTCAGACTTTTTATTCCGCTGTGCCCATTACTGACCCTAACTATTATTCCCGGCAAACGTCCTTCTCTTTTTATGATTCGGGAATGTTTTTACGGCCACTGCACACCATATACGTACTTTGTTTTTGTCGTCTTGGTGGCACAATTTTTGAGGCGCAACAAAGCCGTTTTTTGCACGCTTCTTTTGAGTTGCCTTGAAAGCGAATACGGGGACAGTCGCAGCACTATTCGGGACCGAGATTTTCGTGTAAATTATTACCGGGAAGAGAATCCGAGTTCTGTCAAGCGCATTACGATAGCAAGGACGAACCAGCGTACCTTTTAGGAGGATTTACAACAGTATGTGAAATGGTACTTCTTTTGACAGTTCATAAAAGAAAGGTGCTTCAGCTGTGCTCAAGGAGGCTTCCATATGATTAGCCTACGTTCTTGCTCGCTTCTCTACACAGACGGTGTTGGACATTCAGCTGTACTTCTGTCATTAAATATTTCAACAGATCACGAATGCCGAATGGGGATGAAATGTTACATGCTTCAATGAAATTCAGTATAACTTACGTGAGACTAAAACAGTCACAGTTGTAATTAGGTTTGCAAGGACTGTCTACGATCAATCTCATAATCCTCGTCATCGAATATCTGTTGTTCTCTTAACCTACTCATACACATATCGGAAGTTACCATACAACGGTGTGAACGCTAACCGTTATCATCATTTCCGAATTTCAACATAAAAGCGGTTTATTTTGTCATTTACAGGTTAGTACTTACATTTTCGGTTAGTTTGTTCTATTAGACTGCTTTGAGAATGATCTATCGACATTTCCTCTGCTACTTCTGTAAGTCTACTTTAGAAGTTTAACGGGATGGTTCAAGGTTACTAAGTTTGCAGACTGTTTGAACCGAAAAGGAGTGAGCAAATGTACAATTAACGTTACCCACCTATAAAACACCGTGTCCCACTGGAAGTGTATTGAACATATACCGCTCGACAGTTGTACAATCTCGTCGCTCGAGCAGAACAAACAACCTGTACTGGTAACGCTTACTCTCTGATGTGCAGGCCACAACTTATACCCTCCAATGTGTGTTTTCAAGTAGTCGTCGCCTAAAACTCGGTCATTCTCTCTTATCTAATGGGGTGGAAAATCTGTATGGCGTCCAACAAAAAACATCACGCTGGACGTTACCAGTACCCCAAGCAGGATGTATGAACTTATAGGTACAGTTCCCAAAATGAAATTACTTCTGAGGTGAGAAGAAATGTTTCCCCTTTGGTAGAGGGTATTTTTATATCAGGGAGTCTGATCATTATGAGCGTGAAGCAGTGAACAGCCAGAATAGATATACGCTCATGTTTACTTCTGTACACCTTTCAGGACAGTTCTTGGTACCGCGAAGTCACAAAGGCTTTCTAAGTTCTGATTAAAGAATAGACCACAAGAAACAAACTGTTCGGCGATGCATCATCCAGAAGCTGTTGTCGTGCAACTGCCTGTTAACAAGAGATAAATAGCTTTGCCTTTCAGGTTATGATGTCCACGTAAACCCGGGATCCAGCACAGTCACTAGGGAGCCATCCTATTCCCTACTGCTGAAAATTCGCCACAGTGAGTTTGTTCAACGAATGTTTTTTCATAGCTGGAAATCAAGCAGTCATTGGTTACTGACTGTGAGTTGTTCATAACTAATTTCTGCTGCTATTTATTTCGCTCTCCTTTCAGAAGTTCTTCGTACATCTCCGACGGACTAAGATATTATAAATAAGTTCGTTGAGTTCACAATAGTCACAGATTACCGGATGAATTGGATTCGCGTTGAATTTAATTTTTTGGTGTCAACAGCATTTACTTTTCTCTTTGTTCTACACAATTCAGCAGACTTCATGCAATCTAACATCAATCACTGAGACCATATGACAACAGGATTAAACAATTTCGTTCAGTGTAACCGCCTTCAGTTTAGCACTGACAGATACAAACACCCTTCGTCCCAAAGACACGATTCAATTCTGACTGGGTGGAAACAGTCGTGTGCACATAACTCACTAATGTAGGATATCAATACTGACAGACGTTACTCACACAAACGGTTTTAACTATTTTATCCATCCGGTGTACTGTCAGTTTGTATCCACACCTCCTTCAACTCCTCCTGCGACCACGGTGGATGGCTACATGTCCGCATGTCACCCAAGAAAATCGGCTGACTGATTTTCGTCAATGAGAAAGAGCAGCGCAACTACAACACAACTAAAAATCATATGACTTCGTATAACCTCGTTGGTTGCGACCTCTCGATCTACTGGATAGATATCGAGACTACCATCTGACACTGAATTCCCAAATAATTGGTTCGAGTCTGCGGCATGAGATCGAGCAAGGCTGTCCACTACCTAACCGATGCTAACCGACGCCAACGGTTTAAAGACTAAGTTCAGTCCGACTAGGCGGGTGCATCTGATTTTTCTGGAGGATAGAATGTGTTAAGTTAAACCATCAAAAAGTGTTTAGTGTGTTATTCTGAACAGTTTGTTTCCTCAAAACAGACGCTCAATTCAAATAGTCCGTAACTCTTGGATTCATTTCTGGGATGATTTCCGAATTTTGGGAATTTCTCCCAGAAGGGGAAACGTACAATAAATTGACGGTTGCTGTTACAGTGTTGGGGTATGTACACACACTGGTACACGAGCGATGCATCACGAGTGGACAACTCAAAGCAGCAGACCACGAACTATAAAAAGTTATCGCGAATCACAATCCAGAAATGACGTCAGTTTGATGATGCTAACGTTAAACGAAAAAAAGAGACGGGTACGAATGGGTCACCAGGGTCGAAATTAATCAGCTGGTCATAATAATCAGTCGTACTAGCTTTCCGTTTGTACAGACTCCGTGCTTTACCAAGGTCTATTCGAACAGCGATAATACGACTTGGTGATATCAGACGAGTGTTGAACTTTTATGTTGACTCTTTATGATAAACAGTCAGTAAAGGTTATCGTTATTTATGCAACGAATTGAGCTATCTGGTTAATGAGGTTAAATGTGAGATGGTACATCGAAACAAAATACGTTTTCCTACAACTGTCTACTATTGTACAAATAATTAACGGTAAGGTTCCGACTATTCACTGTATGGATGAGGTTGGCCCATAATCTTCAGAAACGCAGTAAAAGAGAACTATGATCAATTAGCATGTTACCTCGAGTTAGAAACTTTGTTAGTGGATGTAAAGACACAGATTTATCAGAGAGAAAATGACGTTCATACACCGGGCGGGCAGGCCAGCCATATTGCCCTAACTACTGCACTGGCTGCACGCTATTCTCGCCGAACATTCCTGAATTCGGTAAAATCATGGAGTGGCATGGAAAGTTTGGAGGACCGTCCTACGTAGCAGAGTTGTACTGTTTATTTCAAAGGTCATAGGTTTTCAGCCTTCAGGAAAGCATCACCTTCCTAACAGAGATAGAAATGCTGAGGCGATAATCATAGTCAACATTGTAAACTGCATTCTGTAGAGCACAGTATGTTGATCAGAAGGATCAACAGATTGTTGTTTGGTAATCCTTGCGAACTGGAAAATATCCAGACTCTAAATGGTACATTGACATCCCATGCATGCACGGTCGACACATTGTGACCAGGACATTTTCATGACATATACTGAACTTAATTCATAATTGATAGCTGTGTTTCGCCTCCGTGCAAACATTTAGGCTACCTCCTTTTGAAATTACTCGATGGATTTGATTTTCGCTCCCGTTCCAATGTATCAGTAATGCAATTGTTGAGTGATGTTTTGGCTACTAATAAGTAGTGTGTTACTTAATTTATATACTGATTGAATATAACATCCATCAGTTTAAAGGATTCGTTTACAGGCAGACTCTAAAGCCAACTCAAGCTATCAGGGGGAATTCATCAAAAATTGTTAGAAAGGCCTCGTAAAAGATGCGGAACACCAACTGCCAACTCGAGTGGTTTGGACCTGACGGCCACTGACCAGCATGCAAGGCAGGGATGTCAAATGTCGTCCGTTATAGACGACAGAAATCACCCACATAAGACTTCGATCGATTTGCATGAGCATAAATGCAGTTGATAGAAAACCTCCAACCCTCATGACCATCTATCCTCGAGTTATTCATAGCGCGAGAAGACGGGAACCGCTCGGTACCAACGATCACGTGTGGTACACTCATGTCTTCACCAAAAGTTCCACTCATCCCCAATAGGCTATAATCTGTTCCTACACCAGCGACCTATAGAGACACGTGTGGTTAGTTCCCGTACTGGTCTTGTCTACTTATTCCCTCCACAGTATTGCAGGTCTGCGGTTCATACCTAAGATTGAAGGTGTGGAAGCTTTCCGTCTGTCGATCAGAACCGATCAGGATATATGAGTACCAATCACAAGCAATATTATCCTACATTTGGGAAGTGTGAATTCATTCAGGCCTGGAGTACAGTTGACATGCCCACCTATTAAAGCGACCCCAGGATTAGGAAATTTCCTACGAAAAGGATCAACTTCGTTGGTGAAATGGAAAAGGAAATACTATATTTTAAGGCAGCTACCTACAAATCTATCCATTGGTAAAGGTTTATAGCCCAAAGTGTGTTTAAACGACATACGGCGGTTCAAAACCGCACACCCTCCGCATTTACTCAACAAGCTATGAGTATCGGGTTTATTTTTCAAAATATATAAACATGAACCACCACGCTGATTGATTACCACTACTCAGTATTTACCAAGTTTATTGTTGTGTTATTTTAACACGACAGTTCTCTGTGAACTGACAGAGTAATTGTTCATTAACGCAGTTCGTAAAACAGTCTTAAGTGTTACTCGTACACTTCATGTACTTCACCCCACAGCTCATTTATGAGTTGTGTTTGTTCACAACTGATTACGTCGTTCACAAAGGTGAATGGATAGTCAGTTAAGAATCACTTGCTTGTTCAGTCTAAAAAGGTTTGCCCACTTTATTGAGATGAAACGTGAGATATTCACACTATGATAACTTATATGTAATGAAAAGCTAACTAGAATCCAGTGATTCTACATTTCTCACCACGAAAACCACGCCCTGAGACTCACACAACTGTGATTCAACTTCTCGTCTTTAGTCAGTCTGTCAATCAATTCGTCTAGCTGTCACCATGGTTTTCGTACCAAGTGACCAGCCAATCGGACGTCGGATCTAATAAATGGAAAGTGCATTGGGTGATTATACTCCTTCAAGAGTGGTTTCCAGAGTGAAGCATTGAAATGTAAGTATGCGGTCATCACGTACATAATAACGGCGGGCATAAACAACCAAGAATAGGAAAATGTTATAAGTTATTTATGAAAGTATGTGATTGAATGTAAGAGATCACCAAGGCCGAGAAAAGCTATAACGTCACTGGCTATTCGTACTAGATGGTGTTACCTCAGGACGCAATCAGGATCAAACAAAATAGTTGATTATAATAAAGTGTGACGCGGATTCACTTAAGATATTGGGTATTCACACGTCGTATACCAAACCGGTTAACTGCCCGTTTTTCATGGTAACATCTTTCAGAATGAAAAAATGAAAAAGAAACGAGTAATTGGACGAAACAAAGGAGTCAAATTAAGGAAAAGAATTTCGGTAGAAGGGAACGGCAAAAATAAATGAAATTAGATAAACTACTCAGATGAAGTTATTGAGTACAACATATAAACACAGATGATGGAATGTAATATTAGGTCAACAACGAACGGTACTTCTTGACTGGGAGCTCAACTGGCCACAGACTGTTTGGTCTGAGGCTGAAAGTTTATTCTTTGGTGACTTTGTGGGTTCACAGGATAACAGCTACAACTTCGCACTCCATCAAGCTTGCTTCATCTAACGTCTTATCCTGAAACATCAGTGTTGTGGACGGCCGTATTTACATTTGTAGCAGAAGCTGTTTCAGGAAATCATCTAACTGTAAGAATTCAACACCAACTAGTGTTGTATTGCTGGCGCAATCACTGCGAAAGACTACTATGTACTTATAACAACATACTTCATCTCAAATACAAACTTTCGCTTTTTCAGTCTGAGTGGACTTTCATTAATACCTGTCAATTTTTACTGTAGGCTATAGGCCGTACCCGGTTTCTTTAGTACTCATGGCAACGGAACATGTGACTAGGCTGAGTTTGGTCATATACGAACGATTTTCCAACCAGGGCTCGATATTCAACATCACCGTCTTACTGTGTCAAGGTAGATAGTGACATTTTTGCCTCTGTGCTCCATTGTTTTGCTGTCGGATTTTGTATGTAAACAAGTGTTGTAAACCCTCCTAAACGGTACGCTGGTTCATCCTTGCTATCGTAAGACGACTGGCAGAATTCGGATTCTCGTTCCGGTAACAATTAACGCGAAAACCTCGGTCCCAAAAGTACCGCGACTGTCCGGTGTTAGCTCCCAAGGCAAGCCAAAAGACGCGTTCAAAATATAGAGCATTGTTCCGCTCCAAAGCGTGTGGAATTAAAAAGACAATTTCAAACAATTTATAGCTCACATAACGTACACACCTTCCCACCACATCACGAGAAAGAGTTAAGATCGCACATGTGCATAGCGGTATAAAAAATGCCAACCGATTTGAACAGTTCCGCTAATTAGGACTGGGTCAAGTGGTTTTCTTCTTCTTTCTCACGACGGAGGCGCCCTGGGACGATAACAGGATAGGCGCTCTAATAACAAGCAAACTGAATTCGTCCCTTTGTTCTTGGACGGAAGGTGTCCAGCTCTGATGTCTCAGTGAGTCCAGACAGTCGAACTGTCCACTGCGCAAACTTTTGAGCAAATGTCGCTTCGGAAGTGGTCGAAAATATCTTTAGGTGATCGGTCAGTCAACAACATCAGTTCGGCTACGTAGTTTATGGTGAACCTAAAAACTTTAAAGCTGTCATTCTAACAGGCCTGATCCTTGTCTGGCAGACGCATCCCATTGCAGCTTGGCTAACCGAATGGCGAAATTTTCAGAATCCATGGTTGTAGGAAAACTTGGGTTTAACTAGACTATTTGTAGCTCAAAAATCTCACAGATGAGACTGCTTTTCGCCTCTCGTTAGTGTACACAATCTAACACTCTATGTAACAATAAAATACTCGCGAAACTGTAGAACAAACAAGGATGAATTCAGAATTACTCGCAAATCATGTAGCATGCCATTTGAATTCACATTCTGTTCCGTTTGATCTTTCTTCATCTCACTCTAATACTGGTAATCACGACTTCTGCACCTTTGGAATGAAGTGACTTAGATAGATACAACATAATTTGAGCTTCGATCTTAAATTCTCCAACCGCAAACTCTTGAGATTTCAAGGCTGTTAGGTGATTCGAGTACGATGAATTCTTTCCTTAACGTAAGACTCCTGGAACAGTTATTTATGGTAGTGACTGATAGTGGGTAATGAGGTCATGATGAAAAGTTGTGCATGCACCGATTTATCATCTCCATTAGACAGCAGTTTTGTTTTATCGAGTTATCAATCACCGGAACAGTCTCAGGATCTGACACACTTCTGTGTATGGTTTTAAAATGTTATTGGATTCATATTTATTCAATACATGACCGAATTCGCAACCTTACTGTGATCTTGGTGGTTACAGTCCCCAATATCTGTCCAACACTATTTCCAGTCACCAACTTGCAGTCCAACAAGTGCTTGTTTGATATTGAAGATAAGCAGATTGTCACTGGGTGATTTTGACCAGCAGTATCGAAGGCATATAACATTTGTTAAAAGTAGTGTATGTACGATATACTTTGTGTTTTCGGATCATCCATCGACCTCTGACCGATATCGTTAGACGAAAAACGGCCATAGCTTGACTGAGTTTCACAGAAGCACGAGTATAACATCAGTTTAAATTCACACTTCATCCTAGAGCGAAAAACCTTTAAGAAGCTGATATCGAGTTCGCCAGTCGTGAATGGTTTATGGCTTGAGAGTGTGTAATAATGTTTCAAGAGCACCAGGCGTTGGGTACTGATCGAAGCAAAATCCGGAATATATGATTCCGTTAATTGTAGTAAAAGCTCCAAAACTTGACGCCTTTTGATTGAAGGAATCTTTGGCATTCCTAAAGCGAGTTCATCGATTGCCAAGCCTCAAAATATCTTTCAACTAGCTGTATCTTTGAGGATAATTGCTCCGTATTTGACCATCGAAATGAATCCGGTAAAATGCCTTTATCATAATGCTAGCGGGAACAGAATAAGACAACTCCTTCTGTGGTAAACTGTGATCCTCTCTGCCCCTTTATGATCTTAAATTATTGGCAGTCCCCAGTAGAACACTACACACGGTAAGTGGTTGATAAATAAGTCAAAGCAGAATCCACATGATACCGTCATCGCGCATGTTCTGGCTATTGATAGGTTTCTGTCAGCGGCAACTATTCACTGCATCGTTGTGAGTGGGTGGATCAAACTTTGTTGTAAATCATTGCATCATTCAGTACCCTGGAGTTCATATGCTGACGAACTCAGCTCAGCAGGCTGAGCTGACACGTCACGTGTATGTCGAAGTGACGGATAAAAACCCGATGCCATGACCTAGAGCGAGGAAAGTCAGTTGCCGAGCCCTCGAACGGGTAAGCAACAATGGTAAGGCGGGTTACTGGTGGTTCCTGAGGCGTTAGCCAAATTTGTTTCTAAAGATAACTTTCAGTAAATCCTTTTGAGAATAACTTGAGGGGTAGGAGATGGAAATTATTTTAAGAGATGATTGTGAAATTAGGAACATTGTGATTAATTTGGAGAATTTTGCGCTTGGCGAATTAATGAGTATTCTAACGTTAACCCCAAATCGGCAGTGTACACTTTCCTATTGTTAATTGACGTTGGCTACAGCTTCAAAGACTTGAAATTGAAACTGTTGTATTGTGTCAATATTCCGACTGTCTACTGTGGTCGTAACCGTTGGAACTTGTGAACTCGAGGTACAATATATTCAGTTAGATTATCTACAGCAGACAGGTAATATAAATTATTTTAAACTATCCAGTCTCAATCACGGTGAATAGGACTCGCAATTGAGTTGACAAAAAGACAACCCTTAACGATTCGTATCTCGACTTGATATGTTGGGGAAGGAATCGGTTACTTACTTTGAACTTGAGAGTAGTGGCCGCTAAATAGGTAAACCCTTTCAGATAAGTATGAGATTAATACATACTTCAGTCTTCTATGGGTGTTCCGGTTGTTCACACGGCTGAAAGATTCCAGTAACTTATATAACTGATCCATATCTAAAAGGGGATGACAACAAACTTTGGGTTCCAATTGAACGATCATGAGGGAGAGGGTTATTACTGGGTAAGCTGAAGAACAAATGCAAACGTATTGTCTATCAAGTCGAATATGACTGTATACTTGGGAAGTATTCGAAGTAAGGTCATAACCAACGGCTTGTTACTGGATGTCATACTGTTTGCTCATCTGCTGTTCATCCGGCGGCTACGTTAACGTGCCAAAATCAAGAAATAGTGTAACGCTGAACAAAGTTTAACAGATTCACAGCTACACAAAATATACGAAATGTCAGCTGTCGACTTTTGAAACTTTGATTCCGCAAAGAAACTTGAGACTAAGTGCTGAATCTATTGAAGTTCGTCTGGTACGTTTGTTGTCTTTTGTTTGGTATGATGCGGAGCGATGAATCCATTGAGGCATGTTTAGTTTGTTTGCAGAAAGCCGATTCTAAAGTTGCCTTTATTTATCACTGCTATGTGCAGTAAACGATCATGATTAATTTTGTACCATAACTGCACGTGAAATGTTTGCTTCCTTCCTTTTTATAGCTATCATCGCTTACCTGTTAAAACTTCTTTTTCGGTATTGTTTGACACGTTCTCATCTTCATCTGCACCCGATTGATTTAATGAGCTCATTTCCCGTTGACTGTTGGCTGTTTATGAACCCGTGTTTAGTTACCCCCATTTCGAACGGTTTTGCTGGACAATTTGTATATCTGGTTGATTAACATTCAAGATGAGTTAGTATCTTTGTTGTAATTTCACTAAACAGTGCCGTATAAATTCTAATCCTTTTGATCGTCTTTCCAGACCTTTTTGGACTTGGAAGATAGTCCAGTTAACCCGACCGACTGAATAAACGTGACTGGAATTGCCGAGTACGCGTTACTGAATGAATTACCTTAAATCGCTGTTGGCGATTTATGATAGAGGCCGTTTCCATTATCAATCACCGTACATGTCACCAAGTTTCACCGGCACGTGATCGAGGAAGATGTGTGTTGGGCTGCATGTTTCAAACCATCGTCGTCTGTGCTGGCTATCCTGCAGTCTGATCATGTAGGTGATGTTGAATCCAACCAAAAAGTCTTAAAAAACACTTTGATTTCACAACTACTAAGGCAAACCACAGTTTACACCGGCAGGCTAACGTTGATAACACATATGCGATATCGTACATCATTCAGCATGATGAGTGAGAGTTGAAATAAATTAGGAGGTAATCAGGTGAGTGTGTGGACACCAGATGTACAGACCGACATGGTCTTGTCGAACCATGCCAAGGAATTCAGTTCTTCAGGTTGGGGATCTAACGATTACCAACATCGATCGTTAGAAATGCTCACAAATGAGGTAGGCAATGTACCTCACTCACTGCCAAGCTTCGTAGTTTTTGTAAACCTCAGTTATACAGTTTTGATCCTTTCCCGGTTTTGTTTTTATCTTGCAAGTTTTAGCCAATCTATGGTTGTGTTATTGTCAACAACAGTGACAGCGCAGACCATAATAAATATCAATGTGGTTGAATTACCACACTATATAATACCTTGTGCTTAACTGAGTTTGTCGCATACGTTTATAAGTCACACTAAGTGGTTGATTTCTGGGTCAGCATCTCATATCGTTCGAAACTAGTTGCATTAGTATATAAGCCAAATGTCATACTTTTTACTCACAACTTACTTATGCTTTTCTTTATTTTGTGCTGGATCACTCCGCCGTTCTGTTATCCTCGGTTTCGTTCTCTACCTCTCACTAGGTCAATGAGCTCGAAAGCAAACACCTACATCATTTAACGAGTTTAGGGATTTAGAATTTTTCAAATTAAATACCACCCAGGCTTGATCGCAGTCTTTGCATTCATATGTGCCTTTCGATTAACCCCCTTTGAATGGATGAGCATTAATGAGAACAAAATTGGAATACAGTGCTCATCCTTTTGAAGTGTGCTAGCCGGAATGTTTGTGAAGCCTACGATCATGTGTGGATGGTGTTCAGTTTGAAACTCACAACACTGGATGCTTGATCCGAAAGAGATAAAGATACCAGGAACAAACGTATACTTGACCAACTAAATACTTCCGAATAACTCGCTACCTGAAAGTCACGTATTCAGATTTGGAATCCGCAGTCTCTGTACCGACAACCAGCTAGAGGCAAACAGTCGCAGTCACCTACCTACGATCAGCAGCGACGTCAATCAACCACGAATAACGCATGCCCAAGTATGTTATTGTGCATAATTAGGTTACATCGATCTAATGGTACACAAGATTAGTACGGATGTGGGGTAGTCATGGGGTTAAAGACAACCATTCACATCATCGTTATCATCACGATATGAGTTTCTGTTGACCTTATTCTTCACGTCCAAATCTGGAATGACTAATAGGAGGAGGATACAAACATGACCTTGAAGGAATCCTGACACTCGTGACTACAGTGTGGGGATTTAACAAAAACGCCGTATGAATAGGAGCCCACCTCAGCATAAGTTCTTCCTGTCTAAATGAATTGGTGATTGGACGGTAGACTATGGGTGTTTGTTTGGTCACGTGATCTGAACAACTGACAGAACGTTTTTCAGTTGTGCTTTCTGGTTAAAACGCACTTGAGCGTGAACCCGCATAGGGGCAATCAATCGACGTATCTTGGACTCAGAAAATTGATTTTTATTAGATTTTGTTTACAAGAGCACTATAGATGTATAGTTGTTGCGATGTGGACTATAGATTTCCAAGTGTATAGACACAGTACTAATTTTCATTTCGTGTTTTTGTATATGATGCACGCAGGTGAAATCCACAGTGTTGGATACCGGAAGTTAAACGACTTGGAGTTATTGCTAGAGAGAAGACAAAACAAGGGAACGAAATCATTTGGGGGTTATATGTTATACTACCTAAAATGTGACAAAAGAATCGACCGCATTAAAACGCAAACACGCAATGCTATTTCAAAAGTATGGTCGTCTATTCAGTTTGGCTTGCTTTAAGAAATCTTACGTAATCGTTAAAGTCCGAACCAGCTCAGGAGTTTGCCGATAAACGCACACCAAATAGTCTTCATTTCACTTGTGTGTTGAACTAACATTGTCTGTTCTTGCTACCACCAGTGCTCTTTTTGTGTTGTGGAGTCTGCAGTCAGAGTCCGGATTGTGACGCTGAACTTGTTACCGTAACAAGCAGACTAGCCCAAACTGTTCACACCCACATTGCAGTTCCCTTCACATTTTGCCCACTGTTATGTACTCAATCTAAATCTTATCCGGTTAATGTATAACCCACAGCAGTGAACGAGTGTCTCGTAGATCAAGAAAGTGGCAAATTCTAAGACAATGTGTATAAAGTAACATTGTTCGTCGAAAAGTACCATTCCATTGGTTAACTTGAGGTTTATAAGAAACGAGTCTGTAGCACATTACTGTAGGCCTCCCGATTAACCGGAAGATCAGGCGCATAAATTAGGACTTAGCAGGAATGTTTGGAGATGTAATACGAAAACGGAGATGATACAATAAATTCCAGAAACCGGTTTTAGAATCTGTCCGTTTTGGTGGTGAAAAATAAACTAAACGTTTTATTAGGTAATAAAGGACTTGACTGACTGACGACATGACAACTGGATCGATCCGTACAAGTTGGGGTCAAATAAACGGTTGATATACATCCGAAGTTGACTACACTGCCCATATTTTCATAGGCCTCATATCCCCATCAAAGCATAAACCAGTCGCATTAAGATGCTGGCTTGAGAGTAAAGAGTGGAGGACGCTCTGATAAAGCGAAATTCCGAACTGCACTCTGTTCACAGGATGGATGCAAACCATCACACTGATATAAGGCGAGTCACACTGAACAATTCAGGTAAGCAGATCAGGATGACCTGGAGAGCATGCCTCCGGTTGCTCTGTTACAAAAGGTGACATATTGTTTTCAAAGTGAAGTTTGATCACGTGTCCAATTATATTAAATAAATACAGGTTTTTAAAAGTTCAACTGACAATGAACGAAGTGGAGAACGTGGAACTATGGCATCGAGTGATCCATTGTAAATGCGTGGAGCAAGTGGCAGTACGGTGGTTGTTGTCTTGAGGCAAACTTGCTTCTATAGACTTATCCAAATTGGTCGTTTGTCAACAAAAAAGGTAAGGTGTTTTTTACAAGACAGGTTACTTGAGTATTTGTCCGTAATAATTATTGAATCAACATTCCGTACCTCGATAAAACAAAGCCACTGTGGTTCATCCGTTGCAAAATACGCATCACAGTTATTTGCAGAAGAGACGAATCGGTGGTCTCAGTTTCTGAAGCATAACTAAGAAAGATAAACTAGCAGAAAATGGTTATTGCTGTTATTTTATGTGGAAGCTGTGTGAAACCTCAAAGTAAATGAAGTATTTTCAAATATATTTTCGCGTAGCAACCCGGCGCTCCCGTACACATTACTTTCAACAATATCTACGGTCAGCCACTACAATAACCGGAGTCTTTCTTAATGGTCCGTTGAAAATTTCAAGCGACAAACCGACAGGCCGGATCCAGTTTCCTTCTTGTGAAGACTGCAAAAGTGAACCTTATTTTCGTACCTACGGTCCCATACTCGGGAATGATCGGCAAGCGTTGCACATTACTATAATAGATCATAACTGTGTTTGGTTGAGTTCTTCCCACTTATAACTCGACCATTTATTTGTAAGCCGTAGGAACCTGACGTTTATCGCTTGAAATTAGGCGTAAGGTCTTTGTGTATAAGAATCCACCCTAACCCATTTCTTTACTGTAATTCACAACAGTAATTAACGATGTAAATGAATGAATGATGAATTTCAAGTGATAACGACAAACTACTTTTAAATTCACACCTTCCAGCATCTCACAGCGTGTTTCAACACAGTACAGTCTTTCACGATATGAAAAGCATTAAAAGTAGTCTGGTAAAATAAGTCTGAATAGATGAGACAATATCCCCTAGATCGTTTTGGACGTTTCATCTAAGAACCGTAGATTCTGTACGCACACTAAACATAAGGTCATAATGGCGGAGAATGCTTGATAGGGATTTCTGTTTCCATTGACGCTTTTATCAAAAAGACTGAAAGGAACTCCAAGGTTTGCGGTTCTATAGCAGCTAGAGGTAAATCACCTGTTGTGAAAGTTTGCTAATCGTTTATCCGTGCTCTTAGAACGCATTAGTCGTTTGTCAGTTCATTACGTGACTTTTCTATTGTACTCTGATTCGACCTTCGCATAAATTTTCGACCCGGTGGTCCACCCTAAGCCTGGCTGACCTTTGTACTAAATTTCGACCAAAGCCTATGCACTCTGACCTCTCGACCCCACGGCCAACTGACCGATTAGTCAGCAACCTTCTGTCCGTGTGCACGTCATCCTACAGGGCGGAAGTGGCGTATGAAAAGCATCTTTGTTCTGTTGTCTAGGCTAAACACAAACACCTGGCCTAGTGGAACCGATGGGGCTTGAGCTTTGTTTCCATGCGCATTTTATTCCACACAAAGAGAGTAGCTGTGTTTAAACAGGACAAAATCGGTGGAAATTTACACAGGAGCACTCCGGTGAAACTGTTGTCTCTCGTGACCATGATCTTTGACAGAAAGGTAAAAGACCACATAGCTGCCTGAAGTAATCATCACACTCGTCGGGTTAATCGATCACGACAATGTTGCAAAAGTTTCATATTTGTGGCGCATCGATTTCGAGCCACTGAGCCCACACATAATAATCGCTATCATCAACACCTCCCCCCATCTTCCGCGTTATAGCCTATAGTAACAGAAAGAATACAGGTCGATTTAACCAGCCAACAGGGACCATAGGAACATTAAGTAGATTTGCTCACCCTTGCGCACTGTCATATCCTTAGAGCCGTTCTTGTTGTCCGGCCAGTCGCCCAGAACGCCTTCTGAGATTCTCACTAATGAAGGAAAACAAATTACGGAAGACTCGTAATCACAATCTTAGTATACGGGATTATTACCAAGTTATGGGTGTGTGACGCCTTCCGTCAATACTTTCTGCCAAAAAATAGTGCCGTTCAGCGATCAGAAACATGTATTAGTTCATATTAATTCAGAATTGACAGGTAGATCATCTTGGGATACCAAGACAGCAAACGTAACATTCTTTATCTCATAGCTGTCAGGATCCTCTTCATTCACCCAATACAGCTTGCTTTCTCACTCGTTTGACCATAGTCATTAAATCGTAACAAATTTAATGTTCATGTCGACTGAACGTCACTCACAATTGATCAAAGCTGTCGCATTCCCATAGATTTTCCAGTCGGTTATTTTCGAAACGAAGCACTAGACTCGTATTCGTCAGTAATGCATATCCTTGCCACTGCCGAGACTAGAACGCCGGCCACGCTTTCATGAGGCAACCATGTTAACCTCTGCGCCCTTGACCTAACATTAGATATTACCAAATTATCATATGTGAACGCTGAACCACTTTCACGTGTGATTAATGTCTTCATACAGACTGCCCTATCGTAACATATTTCTGCTCTGTATTTTCAAGATCCAGTTGTGTCAAAACGAACAACTGATGGTGTATTGAGTTGTATACTTCAACTGATGGTAAGTTCCTAGGTTTGTGAGTTGCAGCAGAAGGGGGATCTCTGCTTGTGCGTTCCTATCTTTGTGTTGGCCTGAAGAAAATTGTGCTGGATGGTTCATAGGCACAAAGGAAGAGTTAACAGAAGTAAACAAAAAGAAACTTCAATGAGGCTACTAGTGTGCGGTCGCGTCAACAGTATACGTAATGAGACAGTTTATGATCATACATACTCATTTACTGACCAATGGGATTAGGCTAGAATTATAGTAAGTACAGTTGTAATGCAGGTAGCCTCTCATGTGTATGCCGATCGATTAAGGTTTTGGAACTCTCAACTGACTTATTCATGACCACCGAGTCGGTAGTGTTCAAGTGTTAACGGACATTGATAATATAACTTAACATTGTGTTTTCAATTGCACGACTCGGCTACAGTATGCTTGTCTTTACATAATAGTCCGAGATCAAAGTACGCAGGGCGTCACGACATAACTAGTCCAATTCATGTCGCTTATGCTTTATTCACTTCCCACCCTCAAAAACGCACTAGTTTGCGTCCCACCCCAGTGTTCTACGCTTAACTACCTTAGTGACGTTAAGTTGTACTGTCACTCACACGGCTGGGATTCACTCTCCACTTATTATATCTGCCGTCGCCTAGATTTGGGCAACCTGCCATAACACGTGACATCACACATGATCCATGTTGCTACATAACAGCAAGTATTTTGTAGCCTGAAAGCTGGTATATTCTGCTACAAGTTCGTCAGCATATATCACCGGTCTGCTTGGACATTTGTCCCTCAGGCTTCATGCCCAATCGAATAATCAGACTACAAAAATCAAAGACTATTTAAACTTTTGCTGTGCTTCCCACCGTCATCAATTGTTAATTATCACAGATTTCATCAACCAGCCATTCTTTCTTAGGATGTTTTCAATTTGAAGTTTCAAAATCAAATTGTACCCAAAAAGAATTTAGTTTCCTCCCAAGTGTAACTATAACGTTGCAATGGATTGTACATTCTTAACTAATAACCGTAGTAATTAGTACAATTCAAAATAGAATATTTTCGCCATAACTGGTTGAATTTCTTTCAACAACGTGAACACTAATTACATTAAAGTTTGAACAGTAGTTTGTTCAACTGACAAAATAGCAGTTACGTTTGTTACAAATTTTGTTGACGTACCTTACTGTCTGTTCGTCTCACCATGTGAGAAACGTTTTTCTTGTCAATTGAAGCATACTTGATTCAATGAATAAACAACAATACGTTCTTGTCACATGATGTAACCAGTCCACGGAGCAGTCACCTAAACACCTATTTCGAACGTACGCCTGTTCCCGTTCATGATTTCACTGAATTAAGTAGTTCTGGTCGTAGAATCATCAGGGGTTATTTGAAACAGTGTTTAACTTTGATAGATCGCTAATGCCAAAAATCCGGTAGACTCCAGTTATGTCAGTATGTAAACCTGGCAGTGGCTTACAAACTTAGTTGAGACGTAAAGTCCGGAAGTAGCAGACGTCAATGCTCATAATTTTTGAGAATACACAAGGTGCGGAACTGATTTCTCCACTCTACTGGCAGGAAACAACCTTTGGTGAATCGGTTAGGAATAAAATTGCTGAACGTTCGTATACTGGGGCTGAAGAAGCAAATCAAACTAAAAAGAATGTTACAGTCCAATTCATGGTGCGCGTGAATCTCAAAGGACAAAAGACGAAGTTATTTTTGGTAACCCCCAATAAGTTAGGCCAACACCGTTTGCACGTACTTCTGAAAAGGAAAGAATGGCCCGTACTGCCGGACTCAACATTACTACAGTCTAGTCGAGGTCACCACTCAGCAGTGTGCTGCATTGGATACAGAAGAAGACAGTGTTCTGGTCAAGAGTATACTCTACAGGTTTTTTTGTAAAACCAAAAGATAGTCAGTCCAATCACAGATGGACGTCTGAATAGACCGCGTCTCCCAGACATCGGACTGGTTTGACATGGCACGCTCGTCATGCCGTGTTCACACAAATGGCTTACGACTCAGATCATGGAAAGGACTGCAAAATGACTGTCTTCTTGTCCGCCTTTTTATAAGGTTTGAGATAGTCACAACAATTGCTCTACAGAGCCTTGGGCTTTGAGTTTATGATTTAGTGGAGTTCGTTGCCAGAGTGCATCAGATATTGGGTCTGAAGCCCACAGGAAACGTTAAAATGCGATATCCAAATACGTCGGTCTGAAAAGTAGTAAACATTTGACAGGAAGTGAAATTTCCTATGGATGTATAACAAACCTCTCCTGTTCGCCGTTCGATTCGCGATGGTTCACACTACCCGATATATGTTCCGAGTTTCTAGGAAAAACAGTTAGTAAAAGACCACATTTGACACGTGGAAAAGCTTCGTATACCTAGTAGATTACTGTCTAATTAAGGTACCGTTTGGGTTCATGTATAGTGGAATACTTTGACGTACGACGCAGTAAGCCATTATTAGCAGATACACGTTAACCGGACATAATACACAAAGAAGCCTATGAGAATGGAGACCAACTATTTATAGCGCGGAATGTACAAATGATCTGGTATCACACAGGAGACGGCACCGAGGAGCATACATCAACACATAGCTCATTCTAGCTAATAATATCCATTTTTTACATGTGGCGTACTGTCTCGATATCGACATTCATTTTCTGAAACAAGACACATTGTCATCTTGATCGCGACCCACCAGTGTGATTTGTTTGCGGCGTAATATTTGGTCCAGTCTAATTTGAGCATGGCAGTTTTCAGGGCAACGCTGATACTCTGGGGACAAAGTATCTCACAGTGAACTATATTTTTGAACGAGTTGTCCATATCCATCTAAATAGCGCCACAAGTGGGATGAAGTAGCTCAAAAGGAAGACCACAGTGGAATGAAGTAGCTCAAAAGGAAGGCCACAGAACTGAGAACACTCATGTGTTGCTTAGCGTTTTGAGAAAACGGTTACAAAACGTCACGTCAGACGACAAATGACGTGGCAAACCTAAAAAAATATCGTCATGATGTGTCTCAGATTCTATCGAAAAACTTAGTTTTAGACCAATATTTTAGTCATTTGTAACTGTTTCGTATATGAATGCAGCTGTTTATTGTCCATCGTTAGGTGAAATAAAAATATCGTGACAGTACAGTGCGTTAGAGAATCATCGTGTTTCCACTTCGTCTACCTGTATTCATAAGCGCATGCTAGTTTCCAGTCCATTGTTACACTTCACTTAGTGAAACGTTTCCAGAGACCGATATCAACAACCAGGTATCTCCGATCCTGGATCAAGATGGCCAAAACACTCAAACGATGGGCCGACCGACTTGACTGGAAATGCGCGTCCACCCCACCCCCCAATACAAGCTAGTCTGACTGTGATTACAGTAATGGGTTGTGATCGTGTGTGACATTTCCAAATATTTGAATTTTTTTCTCTTCTCAATGTACGAATAAACGACATAGGCAATGAAATACAGTTAGTGCGCTCGCACACCCGATTCAATTAGAAGGCTTGTATATTGGATAAGTCCATTGGTTCGGACTCCGTATATTGTATCCGGATCTATAATTCCGGGACAATCTGCAGCATGCGCACGAAGGCCAACTACGTAGCAGCCAAATGCAGCCGACTGTAAGACTGTAAACGTGCAGGAAGTGATGCAAATCATCAACGTCTAGTGAACTTCAACACATTCGTTTCCACTTCACCTACCATCACAAACGACCCCATAAAGATACTGTTATCAACCTTTGCAGTAAAAGTTCTCCTAAGCCATTCTTAAGCAGCCCTGGCAGTCGTACTGATCGTACTGCAACAGACAGATGTATGTATTTTTGAAAAACTTGTGTGATGTTACCTTTATTCCACAGTCGTCAGTAAAAGGATTGAACAAAGCTGGACAGCCTGAGTCGTTTAGACTCCGAACCATTGCAGTACCTCCACTTCGGCCGAAGCGAAGCTTGTCCTTAAATCAATCACTTCGAAAGCTATCGTGGATGTGAAACCAGCCTTGCCAATCAAAAGAGCGCCACAATAAAAATCGCATTGCTCCTGAAACTCAAATAGAACAGAGGACAGGAAAATGGAGTGAACCTCGTACAATGCATGTGAGATTGGATGGACACTCAAAAGGCAAATGGGCCCACTCAAGGACTTAAAGGTTGATATCAGCTTCCCTAAGTTGCTTATATACACAGCGGTATTAGAACGGTATACAACATGGAGTTTCTTGAGCTATCGTCAAAGGTATGGCGGTGAGATATATCAAAAAGGACCACAATGCGTTAAGAAGGTCAAAATATCCCATGCTCTTGAAAGTTTGCCGTTATGAAATCGTTGTTCTTAAGCGCACATAACCATTACTTTTGCACAACAACTGATTTATCACACTTCAACGTCTTAAGGTGCTTTGCTGTTGCCTTCAGCGAGAACTGGAATTGTTGGCATAATGTGTGACCGTATTTCTCGTTTATATTGAGAAAGGTTATATTAAAGTTCTTCCAGACGTTGACAATACTCTACAAAGATGACATATACTCCGCCATCTAGGTTTGCAACGGTCCACGCCGGCGTAGTACCCAATGCAGTTGAAAATCATGCGGCATCACTCAAAAGCCTGATGTAGCTTCAAATACATCCATCGCGCGCAGCAGTGCTCAGAATCAGAAATTAATGCCCCTCACTGCCAAGTGAGTCAGTCCCTTGAGATATTGGTTCCGGGTAGGGACCCCCAAGAAAACCCTGTACGTTAATCCCTTGCAGATCACACTTTTGAGTCAGAGACTAGAGGGTGATTCTCTCAAGTCAACCCCCTTACACGGCATAAACATCCAAGGCGGATCGGAAGTTATCGTCCTCTTGGCAGTGACATTATTCACGCACCACTACTTTCTCTTTCTATCTTGTCCACCCACGTTTTCTGCCTTTTATGTGCCTTTAGGCGATGATTGTTTTCTCAGGCCAAGACAACTGGTAGACATCGGTGCTTTCAACGTCCGCACTTTCCGACAAGGTGGTCAGCTAGTTGTTCTGGTAAGTACTCTTCCAAGTCTGGAGCTTGATGTATGGTATCTGTCGGAGACGTGGGTCTACGATTCTAGCCCCGTTATCCATTTGAGCTCACCTCCAGCTAACTGTCGATCCAAGCGTTTCTACTTCAGGGTTTTTGGTGAAGCCAAGGCCGAATCTAGTGGTCAAGCTGGAGTGGGAATCGTAGTGAGTTCCAGAGCGGAGCAATACTTGCTCGATTGGATCCCAGTTAACAGTGGCTTGTGCTCGGTCAGACTCAATGCGTCGGTTAAAGTCTGTCGACGCAAGTCGGAAAGGCGTTGTGTATTCACTGTATCAGCTACCGAGGATGCGTTCTATGACGCTCTCGTTGACCATCTGAGGCAGACTAAATACTTAGACATCATCATACTGGTGTAATACAGTTCGCTGTTGTGTGATTGACGCCATCTGAGATTTTGACTGTGTAAGTTATATATATATGAATTACTGAGCCTCTTGCTCATGCTTGTCGGTTTTTGTTACCATTCCAGATCACCGCTGGGCTCTCGGCCTTCAGAGAAACACTGTTCCTTAGCGCCTCCACTCCGATGCACTTTACATTAGTAGACAATTTCAATGCTCAACTTGATCGTCTTTATCCAGAGGAGAAGCGGTTGGAAAGTACGTTTGACTTCCGGGCACAATGCACCGACAATAGAGAGATTTCTGCAACTGTGCGCATCCCACAGTCCCTATAGTTTGAGCACCGTATTCCCACACAGGAGGAAGTACTGCGTTACATGGGAGCCTCCGTGTGCTTCTCAGTCGTGGACACAGTTCGGTCATATAGCGGTCAGTTGCAGGTGACGCCATTGTGGTAAGGACTGTCGTGCCTTTTGGAGCGACCACCTGGATTCGGACCACGCTATTGTGCGTGCCCGTTTTGCCTTGTCATTTGCCCGGAGGACATATGCTCGTAGATGCAAAATGCTTAACTAACAATCGAACAAGGAGAGCGTGAAGAACGCTTACCAGGATGCGATGATGAACAAGTTACCCATTTCGAAAGAGGTGACAGATCCTAACGAACACTATGAATAGATTGCCGCAGCTACGAAAGCCTGTCCTGAGGAGGTGTTTCCCAAACGAGCTGTTTAGTTGCGACAAAAATGGATTTCCATCACGTCAATAAACGTCGTGAACAAGCGTCGCTCCATCCCCCTTGGTTCTGAATATGACAACGACCGTCGAGAATTTTAACGCAAGCTGACCAAAAGCTTGCACAAAACCGTGAACATCACCTGATCGAACAATCAAAAAGGATGGAAAAACCCTGTTTTTCATCTGGGATTAGCAGAAAATTTCTTTTCTTGATTCATGATTACGCTGGTCGTCGAGTCAGTATAAGTATGACCATACGCAGAAAAAAGTGGTTCACATGTCATCACTCAATCGCGTCGACTTGACAGGTGAGGTCAGCATTTTGAGCTGGCTTCAACCAGCCCATGTGGTGGAGGAGACCCGAATATTCAGTTATTGCGTTTTAAACGGCCCTCTGTTGGGAGCTTAAAATATTGAAGCGTAATAAGGCTGCTGGACCAGATCTCCTCTCTCCTTCTCCTTTCAAGGATGGTGGAGACAGACTGATATCAGAACTGATAAAACTCCTCCGGACGATCTGGGAGACTGAAGAGGTACTTCGTGATTGGTGCCTATCAACAATAATTCCTGTTTTTAAAAAGTGGACCCGAAGTCTACGTGACAATCACTGAGGTATCAGTCTAGTGTCTGCTGCGTCCACTTCACTCACTTGTCTTATATTACGTCGGCTCAGTAAGCCCAGCAAAAGTCAGACACGCAAAGAACAGGCAGGATTCCGATCCGAACGAGGGTTCGTTGAACACATTTTCACCTTGTGACGGTTTTTGGAACATCGACACTCTTACAGACAGTCAACGATCGTGGTCTTTTTAGACCTGAAGGCTGCTTTCGAGTCAGTTGCTCGTAACGTTCTTTGGAGCTGTCTTCTTTGCAAAGGAGTACCGAGGATATACCTGAATCTATTAAGGTCACTGTATGCCTACTCTGCAAGCAGGATGAGAGTTTATGGACAACT
>LUCH01002153.1:23523-52057 GCA_013368495.1 Paragonimus heterotremus | reverse complement strand
AGTGAACTTGAGCTTCTTCGTGGGGTTCGGTTGACCGATCTGGAGTACGCGGACAACGTGGTCTTACTTAGTCTCTCTACCGAATAAATGTAGACCGTGTTAAACAAACCGTTAACTAGAGACGCTATTTGAGATGACAGTGTGTGGCAGTCAATGACGTACCTACATCCATGCCATTTCTAGTTCTTCCGCTTAATCCTCTTTTAATAATGTTCAACCTTCTTGGTAGCGTTTTCTTCCAGGATATTCTACGTCACTGTTGAGGTGACCGGCGGCTCTTGCCACAGTAAACTTCGGTCAGGCCCCTGGATGCTATGATGGTAATAATAATAATAATAATGATAATAATAATAATAATAATAATAATAATAATAATAATAATAATAATAATAATAATAATAATAATAATAATGGTCCAAGCCTCACAAACGCATTTTTATGACAGTTCCACACACACTGTCACACTCTTTAAAGGAACACTTACTCTCCGAACTTGATCTGATAATTTCCTTAGCTTTTGTCTTGCTGGGAAGACTAGTAATCATGATTGAAGTAATTTCCCGCCGGATGCGTGTTCAAAAAGAGCCGCAAATACTTGCCGGTTTTATGACAGCTTTGAGACTATTTCAATGAGTGCCCTTAAGAATCCAGCGTGCCTGCTGACTAGTCCTTTCCCCAGACCATGCTGAAACTTATTATGTTTAACGATAGTATTCACTATGATTCGTGTGTTGCCCGTGTCACGAGATGGGCATTCAATTTGACAAAACTGATAAGTACTGTTCTACAACTCCAGTCGGCGTTGCAGAAAATCGAGTACGGATGAGCGTAATACCACATCTGGAACGATCATCAATGCTGAAACAGATTGAGACCAATAAAGTTGATACATACAAGGGTCAAGTTTAAATACGCAGTGATGCGTCAAAATCTGATCACGACATAATCGTATACTCAGCTGTAGCATATCCCTGGCATGTCAAATGTTGTTAACTTGTCGCAATCAGTCGTTACTGTTGGCCATCTCCGTATGGCCTGTGTACCACGAGTAGAGATTGCAATCAAAGTTCTAGGAACCAAATAGTCTTCTCAAGTGTAATCTGAGTCAAACGTTGAAATTTTGTCAACTGCATTTGGGACCGATTCGATTATTGTGAGTCACAGCATTCACAACATTACCTGAAGATTACCAACGTTTTGTGAAAAGTCTGATATTCATTCATGTCACATCTCTCCCAGAACGACGATGTTACATCGATGCAAAGCGCGGTTCAGTGGATAATGTGTCGAGCAGCAGTTTTGCAGACCATGCGAGAGTAAAGTGGTCCTACAGTCTTCATTGAAGATGAAGTCAGTTTACCTACCGTAGTGACTGAATCTCCTGTCACTAACAGTCTTCGTGGAGCGGACGCTCTCATTTCTAAGTCCAAAGAACAGTATTCTTGGATCAAGTTGCGGCGTGTTTTCATATGAATTTTGATGTAAAAACGGTATCTCGAGACTAAGAATACCATACAGAATATAAGTCGTCTTTCTACTGGTGAACCTAGGAATGTCTGAATTGAAAGTATCCGGCTGGTACATGAACATCCGTATCGAAAAGGGTAGTTACTGTTTAAGGAGAGTCTCATAATCTTTCAATTACGATAAACGATACAAAAGACGTTTACGCATAATTACAAGTCCGGTACGAATAGTTAATCCATTCCTGTTACACGGTTTCTTGCAAATCGAAGGGAGATTACAAAATATCACCCTGCCGTTCAAGAACAAGCCTACTGTTATCCTGTTAGCTACTAATTTAATCTGTTTTTCTACGGGGATGGGGATTATGCAAACCTGAATAAAGTGCTTTCTCTCTGATACCAAAATTCTTTGATTTTTTTTCCAGCAAAAGGGACTATAAAGTGTTTAAGATAAGGATAATCAACATCTAGTATGGTTTGCGTCATTGTGTCAATGAACCATGGCTCTATTGCAAAAAAATTGAGACGAATGTGGACCCCGTTCGATTTGATGAGAGTGGACTTCTCCAGTTCGTTGTTCGTCAACCGAATTTGCACATGACAGAAAAATTCGAACCAGCACACTCATTAGATATCCATTTCTTTTTGTGTCATCAACAGATCCATCCGCGACAGCGGCTGTTCACAGAGGCTTATTACGACAGTGGTACAAATTTCACAATCTCACAAAAGAACTAATGTGCTCCAAGTTTGGACTGAGGACGAACTCATTAGAGCTCGTCCTAGTCGTGGTTGTGATTGGATAATCAATCCAGTGAAACAATACCATCGTCAGACTGCTTCGCAGAGGATTATTCGTTTGTATAACAAGGTGTCCATCCATGAAATTATAAGAACAACTAGTTTCAGATGTTCTTCAGACGACTAACTTGGAAACTGAGAATTTCCTTAACAAAGTCCTTTTAAATAGAGGGACGGATGACCTCGATGAACAATATGTTTTAATTCCAAGTAAATTACTCTTGCCTAAAATAATCTCATTCATCTTGACTTTAGGGGTCCTGAGCAAGAAGTGTTTCGATTAAGGGTAGTGGAAGATCAATTATTGTATGGATTTGTCCTGGGCAGAATGGATACTACTCGTCCGTATCGCACTCAAACTGGCGTTGACACGTAGAGAGTCCTAAGCTATCGACAGATTAACTCATATCAGTGACTGAGTTGGGTACACCCCGAGACAGTGGATGAAAAGCAGTTATCGATGAGGACAGAGGATATGAAGACGGTCGATCACGTGATGCTAACGAACGAATTGCCAGTGGAATTGCATGGGAAGACTTGGAGGAAACCTGGTTTTACCAGAGAGTCTTGAGGTTGAATATAACATACTAATCATTATGTTCCACTTCAAGCTCAGGGGTTAGGAGTAACTTTCATTGACAGTCTATTTTTGTTTCTTCCCCTCCCGGTTTGACCAGTCTTCTTGCCAATTATAGCATGCTTGATTCAATGGATAAATCACAATATATTCTTGTCACATGATATTACCAGTCCACGTACCAGTCCCCTTAACATCTATTTCGAACGTACACTTGTTCCCGTTCATGATTTCCTTAGATTAAGTAGTATTTATCCTAAAATCATCACGAGTTATCTGAGACGGTTTTTGACTTTGATGGATCGCGAGTGCCGAAATTCTAGTAGAAGTCAGTTATACCAGTGTGTAAGCCTGGTAGTGCTTACTCAACACAACATTGCATTAACTTCTAAAATTTATATAGACTGGCTTATTCCCATAAAGATGGTTTTTCCGAAAATAATTTACCTTTCAATTTTTACTCTGGAACTCCAAATTATGTCTTCAATTTCAAATCACCTTGAACCTTCTTCCAGCCGTTTGTTATTAGTTATCTTGTCACATTATGCTTCCGTTCCCTTCGGTGGTCATCCTTTCACATATCTTAATGTTCTAGATCATTCTCCTAACTCTCAAACGCAATAATGCCGTACAGATTTAGATTAATTTTCCCATTGATTATTCTGTCAATCTTCTCATCTGTTATATATTTTGGTCAATCCAATGGGTTTCTAGTTCCCGAACTTCACCGGGAAATAAATCGTTTCACACTCGAACATCCGGTCTCCCCTGTAGTTTCAATTAGCTCTGTGTCACTCAGACAGTACGCAATAAAAATCGGAAAGCGGTTACCTATTCTCTCTTTATCGTTTAAATTTCACATCCCTTAAGTTTGCTTTGTCGTGATGAGCAAATTTTGTGAAACTGTACTCTTACGAACATCAGCACTAACTTACCGATCGAGCCTAACGGTTTCCAGATCTTTTTCGACGCATATCAGTTTGACAAATTGCTCTCCAGACCTTGCCACCTACTAATGGAAAGTTTCAATATCAATTGCATAACTAGGATGAAATTTCACTTTTTTTTCAAATCCAGCACATAGCACTAATTGTAACATCGTTACTAGTTGATGTATACTAAGGTTTCTGCACAGAGTGTTCAAGGGAGATGAAATGGAAGCAAAACAAGAGTTGAAAAATATAACCGATCGATTGAGGATATTTTTGGGTGGACACTTAAAACGGTATGTTTTGATCCCACCTGTAACCTGACTGTGACTCACAATGACTACTCCAGCCAATTAAAACAAAGTTCGTAATTTGATACACTCCTCTATTCTCGAGGCGATTTTAGCAAGCTAGAAGATTACTTGAGATATCCAGTATGCCTTTTCATATTAACAATTCTGCACCCAATGTTAATTCTCACGAATGAGTTGTTCCATTTAGCGACAGTTTTGAATGGATGGAGTAGAAGTGGTATGCAAGATCTGCAGATTTATGTCTCAAATTAGGGAATAACAATCTCACCTCAGTTAGGCCAATTTCGATCAGTTTGAGTGTGAGCTCACAAGAAGTTATCCACAGATGTTTAGCCATGTATCAACGGTGTATCACTAATCCAGTGTTTGTCACGCAAGAAGATAAACCAAGAAGATCAACCAAAAATGACAGAAAAAGTATTTGCAAAAAAGAGAAGAGGCCTCCAATGAATAATTTTATTTGATAGTTGACATCGTGTGATTTATTTGGACACTATTTTCTGTATAGTTGCATACGACAGAAATAGAGATAATTCAGGACATTGAAATGAATTTCCTTTTACCAGCGAAATCTCACTCTCATTGGTCAGTCCATGGGACTGGGTCATTACTCCTTCAAATTACTGAACAGATAGTTGTCACTCACATTTCTGTTACTGAGCTAGGAAGTCCTTTGGATAATTCTTGTAATGACGTTCAGCACCAGCATCAGGTCACATTCAACATCAGTCGAAGACTTGTGGACTGGTTTCGAATCAGTAAACTTAGAGTAAGCTAACATTTACTGTTGTTCACATACGTGAACGGATCGCCCAGAGCAAGAATAACAGTATCGCCTGACTTTTAAAGAGTACTGATCAACTCATGTTTCAGTATTAGAAGTGCAGGGATTTAGGTTACTTCAAAATGAACACCACCCACACATGATCACAACCTTCTCGTTCAAATAAGCGTGTTGGTTAGCCCACTTCGAAAGGAAGCACAAGACTCAAGTTTCGATTTTATTAGAGCTCATTAGTAGTGCATACTCTCGTCTGGATCGGAGTTTGTACTGTGACCGTCGTACTTTTGAGACTAGCGTGTTAACCACAACGCCAGTCTAGTGCTTTCTTTCGAAGTGGGCTAGCCGAAACGATTAACTGAACGCAAAGGCTGTGTTCACATGTGGATGGTGTTCACTTTGAAATATCTCAGGTTTATTAACACGCCTTTGTTCAAGACAAATCCCGTTGTATTTAGAATTCACTCAACATTGAATCTCGTAATTAGATAGAATTACGCAACGGACCGGTGAGAATAAGTAAAACGCTTACATCTCGCAGTATACGTCATCATCGAATCGTGATGAACTAGATAAATGTAACTCAATGTTTCAGGAATTAAAGGTATCCGACTTTGATCAGTCCTATTGGGGTAAAACAGGGAAGGTTTTTCATCTACCCACAGGATCACTTCCTTAGCATGAGACCCAGATGCCGTCGGTGGGACTATCAGCAAAGATATACACACATGACGGGATGTCCTTCTCAACGAGCAGTTGCGCAAACCTTGTAAACCTGCCAGTTTGGATGATGAAACGCTCCGTGACTTTGACTCTAAACCCAACAGGGTGTCAAACAACTATTCCTTATTGTGACATTTAATCACTTCAGTTGGTTAGCCAAGAAAAATGAGACATAGTGTACAAAATAGTGGGTTATTTATGCAGCTTTGCAGCATGTGACTGTGCCATTACACAGGATAAACAATTCACCATAGGATTTAACTTAATGTTCAATTTACTGGGCAGTCGTGAGCTGTAGCATCAACAACATCGCACCATTTGACGATTATGGTGTACCCTACTTCGACCCCAAATAAGGTGACCATAGAGTATATGTCAGACACGTGACTTTGATTGCTATGGAACATCGCATCTCATCAATTCTGAGGTGACAGTTAACCAAACAAGGCATCTACGGTTGTGTGAGCCCTAACTTGCTAGCCTAGATTATCCTGAAATTCACCTTGACCTTCATTATCGCGGGTTGACTGTCCAGCTTGGACTAGGTAAAATATAACTCTCTGTCCACTTTACACACAAACGTAGAACCATAACGATAAACGAACACATGTCCACGATTAAATTTGGACATCATTAGTGAAAAAACAATTAGTTCACACAACGTTCTAAACAACTTCCAGCGTTTTCTTCAGATACACCACGAGACGCGTAGACACCATGTTTATGACATTCACATAACAGTGCAATTTTTTTACGTTTTAGACTGCACAGCGAATCACAGGGATGAAGTAAGTGGCACAGGTTCCTTAGAGAATAAGGTGGTCAAACAAGTGTCTTTTAGTATTAAACCAGTTAACTATACCGCTAAGCTTATTGAAAACACGACCAAGTCAACTGACCTACCAGGTATGGTAATTCTGAAGTGTGCAATAATCAAATATATTCTGTCCGCCTGAAATGTTCCTCATTAGCCGCCATCAATACTAAGAGGGCGAGACGAATGACTGTAACCACCCGACCTTCATAATTAACCATATTGATAATAGTAACTATCAAACATTCGTGTAGTGTATCATCGTGTATTTTAGTAATATATTGGGGGAAAGTACTTTGTAATCTATCTTGCTTTCAAAATTATGGTTTTCTGCAATCAGCACGACATACTAACATGCGGACTTTTCCAGGATGCGTCTAGATTATTACAGCACATACATGGTTCGCTGCAGTAATTTTGAGGTTGGCTTGCACCAGACCTATTTGTGGGTTTGGGACAGATTATTTAAAGTCTAAAGAACAGAGTCTTGTGCTAAATAATCCAGACGGGTCATTCAAATATGAACCAATTCGAACAAAGCTTCGTAAGGTAAAAGATCGTCGCATTATGAGCGAGTTAGATAAGCAAGGAAAAAACGTGCAGTGAGCCGAAAAAAAATCATCAGGAAGAAGAAAACAGAGAAAGTAGAAACGATTGTGAGCAAAGTAACCCATAGGTAAATCTACTCGGAAAAATACATGTGAATCAATTCAAGTTTGTGAAGAACGCTAAGAATGTTACAGCTGACGGTCCGGCTGAAATGTTAAGTCACAAGATATTCTTAAACTCCTAGGTACATGCCTTGCTCAAATTTAGTCCACAATGTATTTGGAACAAGGTGGTAACTGTAGTGTGTTGGTCTCCAAAGATTTATTTATGCAGTGTTCTGTTCATCGTTGCAGTCTGATCGAACGGACTACCGACTGCACTCGTTCTATTTCACTTGCTATTTTGTCTTCGGTATTTTCAGCAATCAGGCAGTGTGATATCCACCTCACTATTATGAACCAGGTGGGCTTCATAATCCCAGCGTATTGATTCACCAGCCTGAAATCTGTTTCAGTGTCTGACACGATACGATATACGTCCACCGCCTTTCCCTAAAACAGTGACCGAGGCTCATCACTGTGTAGGTCCGACCTAGGGGGACCGGTGTATCACGTGTGATGAATTACTGTGCAAGTCCACATCAAGTTGCTCAGTTGGGTGGAGGGAAATGGTAGTGAGCCATGAGTATGGAATGGTACACAGTTCATGCCAAGACATTCTGATCGGCCTGGCTATTTGTAAGAACAGAAATGAGAAGCAACAACTCTGATACACGCTTTTCACGTCCAGATGGGAATCAACATTTGGAAGTGCAATGCTATGAAGAAACTGTTGACGTCAGAATGTCTGGACAAAGCTCCAAATTAAGTAGACTCTAGTTCGTGGATCTAGCTAAATTAAGTCAGTCAAATGGTCTAATGATAAACAGTTGGCATACCCTACTGAGACCGAATCGTCCAACAGGTCACATACAAGGAGTAGTGCTAATCCATACACTGGGGACCGTTTGACCATAACCTCAAAGATACTATGATTGTGTGGTGACCTGATACTGTGACACTGTCGTCGAAACCATGAGGAAAGACTATTCGATGATCAATAAAGACCATAAACATATTAGACAAACCCAGATGCTCTGCATTGTACCGGTATAACGAAACTCGCCAACTGCCCATCTAGGGACCGACCAACAATCGTAGCCAGTAAAATTACATTTGTTTTCATCACAATTAATATTTTATGCTGCAATTCGTCTAATACGTGCTACGTTCAGCCAAGACTTTGTTTGTTTGCTGCCGCTATTCCGGTTGGTTTAACTTCATCTAACCTCAATTGTACAATATGAGTGCAATACAATGTTCAGCGTTTCACTTACTCTGAAATCCGGCTACTATCAATAGACGTCGCAGATTGCTCATCCTATCTGGAACGGTTGTGCTCATTGTCAGCCAAGCCTGTTCAGTCTATAATGCTGCAATTCAGTAGATAGACGAATGCCGTTCTACGTTTTCTTCTTCCCATGTAGCTTATGACTGCGAACAAACTGGAGTGGAAAGATCTGTCGGAATGTTTCAGACCGGAATAAAAGAACGAATACAAACGGTGTTAAACAGCAGCCGATTCCTGCTGATGCCGATGACAAACCAACGAACATCTTGGTAAGTGGATTGAGAATAACACAACGCTGCACCTTCATCATAGCAAACACACCAGACAATAACCACAGCATGGATCTGGAAACATAATTCTCGTTTATCAATTGCACGAACTCCGAAGTTTCATCTTGACTTCTACTCACCAATCGCCACCTATCGCGATTCTGACTACTCTAACTGTAACATACACTGCGAATAACAAGTAAACGTTTATGAATGTGCTTCACAGACTTAGATAATATTTGCACGAATTTAGTATGTTGGTATCACACATCAAGGCACTGAGGTGTGTGTGAAGTGGAACCGTACAAGCTGTTTCAATAGGCGGGGTGCAAACGGAACCAGTTTGTGATACTGGTGTTCCACTCGACTGAGAACAAACACTGTCCGTTACATCAAAACAGTTTCATACACAAATATGCACATATTTGGTCACAAATGTTCAGCTCCTTCAGGAATCAAATCGACTGATTTTTTAATGGGGGCTTCCATTCGAATGAAGTAATATGATGGACCAATCAAATCATCAAGCACAAGCCCAGGTTCCGGTTGTGAAAGGGCTGATCGGTTTTACGGTGCGGCCGTGTGAGTGTGGTCAAAAGCTCGAGCTAGAAACCGTTTTGGAAGCAGCCGTACACCTCAGTCCAAACAGTGTGAACAAAACGTAAGCTATCTGAGAAAAAATAGCGAATGAAAACAACTTATGTGAAAGCAAGCAACCCTTCCTGACCTGAAAAAGAAATTTACCTTATGAAGCAAGAACAAAACACTGCATGTTACTGCTCGATTTTTCACAATACTAGTAATCATAATAACAGTAATTGTTGGGTGGTGGTGATGATCTCGATCAACATGAAGAATTCGTACCATTATCACTTAGAAAATCACACCAAAATCCAAAAACCAACTGAGCTAGAGAAGCAAGCTTTTGAGTAGCCCAAGTCGGAGCGGAATAACTGGGACTATGAGGAAGGGAGGAGGGACAAGGCTGTGCGAATTGACAAACACTGGTGAATACAGCAAAACAGGGGCTGACCGGAGTGAATAAAAATCATGTAGCAACAAACACCACCGGAGCGATAGACAAGACAACTTTGATCCTGCTCTCTTACACGCCCACTGTCTTTTTGTGCGTGAATGCGCAGGTGTTTGGGCGCAGAGACATGATCAAGGCAACGTAAAAAAAAAACCTGAAAAACTAGCAGACACAAACACAAAATATCGATCCACCGTGGAGTTAATAGGCACATGATGAGTCCGATTAAAAGCACTCGGTTGGCCAATATGCACATGTTCATTAGGAAATAGCCAGAACGAGAAACGGCCGCTCGGAATGACGTATCCTTGTGGGTTGTGTGTGTGTGTGTGTGTGTGTGTACGCGTTAATAACCGGGACGGTGAACTGTAAGAAACAAAACAGAAAGAAACAAATACATGGAGACAAACCCGAGAACACGTATCGTGACTAAACACGTGTGTACAAGCGGGGGAAGGGGTACACCTGAGCACTGTTCGGATGATGCTGGAGGGGAAAGAATGATGGATTAACAATCCCTGCCAGGGTATGGGTGTGTGCAAATGGAAACTCGATTGTGAAAAAGCCTACAGATTTATCGCCAAAAAGAGGCAGACAAATTTGGACATGGAAAACAGGACGAGATCATTAGAGAGAAAAAAACAGACCTGAGGGTAACGCGGGAAAGCACGAATAGTGTTCCATGATTGAAACGTGTTTCACAACATTTTACCCAATTCCCTTGATAAGTGCGTATGTGCTAAGTAGAATAAAGAAGCAACAAATGTAAAAATTACACCAGGATTCATCAAAAAATGTGTGGAAAATACACCGGGCAGAAAAGCAGGGGCTAGATGGAGGGAGTATCGGTGAAAGGAAACCATGGGACTGACTAAGAACTGTCAAACAGCTGTTCAAGGATGCTTGTCCCATTTCGTGCTGCCTCATCCGCGCATACCTCATCTAATTCGACGATTTGGGTGACAGGTGGTCGCGTACCGTTCAGTTCGCTCATTGCGTTTCCAAAACGAGCATGAAGTTCAAGGAGAAAGGTACGATTCAAGCTGGGGGATCCGGTGCGTAGGTGAGTGCAAAACAAGTTGGCCATTCCATATGGGCATAGGGTGCTCAGAGCTTTCAAGCCAGAAACCAAACAAGCCAAATCGAATGGAACCAGGTTGGTGGATTGTAGTTTGTCGGGGCTGCTAGTTGTGTTTGTGACACAATCTGCTGATAGGCCATTACCCGATCCATTCTGCCACAGGGAGCTAGTGACCTTCACGGTTGGCGGTGACTCCGAACGTGCTTGAATACATCGCGAAGCACGAATTACATTCAGTCCAAGTGTCGGAATCGCTGATGGTTCTTGAGCTGTACATGAAAATATTAGTTGAGACAACAGAATTCTGACTATACAATATACAAAACTGTCGTACTAATAAAGTGTGATAAAAATTTGATCCAAGAACCCTTGAATCTTATGGACCATAGCGAACAGAGAACAGTTTCCTAATGGCCGGTGCTGACAAATCAATTAGGTTAGAATCGAAAGTCAGTTAATAGGATAGTTATGAATCGTACTTCAAAGTAGACATTGTGCAACGAGGCTGAACTGAGTAACAGAAAACTAATCAAGAACGTCAACACCAGTGACCAGTATTATTATTTACGCACATTATGGATGTAGTGGGAAGTACCAAAATTGTTGTCCATATTATCAAAATGGTCAATAACTGACGCAGTCGAAGAATAACTGGTTCATCATTGATTACCATGCTAGAGAGCCGATGGATGTGAACTTTACAGACACTCCAAGTATCCATTCTACTACTACGCTTTACTAAATTGAAAATTTGTGTCCGTTGACGGTAGTAAAAGTGATGTTTACTGGATGTTCGGTTATATGCCGAGCTTGGCATTCAGATCACAGACATTTAATCATCAAGCGAGGTGAGATTAACGTATACAAGACTTTGAGCGCAACAATCACACCTCCGTAAAAACCAAACATCCAACCCATCAACTAGTGTTACCAACCCCATCAGTATTTTCACTTACGTCTTACTGGATCGATTTTCCTGTCGATAAACTTATGGAATATACTCATTAAACAGTCTGGGCATAAGCATCACATTACACATCATTACTCCCAAATAGATCATCTCTTAATTTGCAGGTATCTCAGTTCCATGCACTGGTTATTGTATTGTAATCTCTACCGTTGATGCTGACAACAACCAACACAAAAACAGAAAATCAAGCTGCGGAAAAACACCTGACGGTTGATAGTCTCCAGTGAAGTCAGTCGTTTATATTCATCTTTACAATGAGCACAACCTAAAGGACGTGATGCGTAGCTTCTACGCAAGTTAGACAGCTGAGCGCTGATCAGCCCACGAAACATGGGAGCATACAGAATAGCCGTTGTTTTGCAAATGAGTCATCAGCGGTAAAAAACTAGGTCACACCGGCCATTGATCGAACGGAGGTCAAGTCAGGTCAAATTGAGGATGAACCCACAGGAAGAAACAGAGGATAGAAGGAAAAACGTCAATGAACGACAACGATCACCAGTGGGTGGAAGAGTCGACAGACACTAAGTTAATCGAGAAAGTCTCACCCAGTGAGTGTTCATCACGTAAGTAAGAAGATGGTTAGTTTGACAAACTAGAGGAATAAACGTCCCTTCTTGTTTGTTACACTGGTTTTGTCTCAGTGTTGAGAAACACAAACAACTCTGTTGATTTGCACTGGCAATAAAGTGATATTATTTTGCCATTGTAATATAAATGAAGTAAGCGATAAGAATACACGTCGCAAAAATCAGTGCGCGCACAAATCTCACCTTAAACTAAACGTTGTTGATTATCTTCAAAATAGATCGCCCACGATGAATTCGAGTGCACCCTACAACTTACACATCCTTTGTGGTATGCAGTTTTATTTCATGGTCAAGGGTGATTGATGATAACAGCACCAACAAGTTGCAGAAATCTGGATGCAAGTTCCCCGTACCGTTGGCTGCGTTTAGGTAGTTTTAGAACACTGTATTCGGATGTGACTTAATTAGGACCGTGGCTGCACATATTTTGCAACTTCTGTTGCAAACAACTTTTGGTTATCATGGTGACCAGCTAAACTGGCTGATCGATGAGCCAAAATCGCAGTGTTCAGGAATCATTGTTTTCCATTTCTTCATTGAAGTCTACTTGACGAATCTCAACAATGAACGGGCCAAACCCAGCGTAACCGAAAGACTCTCGTGCAGCTGCCTTGTTCTGTGTGACATTCGGGCAAGAAATCTCGTCTTAACCATGGGGCAATCGAGTGTGACGATCACCCAAATACAAATATGATCACAATAATTGAAAATTCATCCAGTAAAACCATCTTATTTAGGTTAATGTTCTGAGTAAGCCGACTATTGCAGATCATAGTGTCAAATCAACCTCTGGCTACTGTGCTACCCTGTCCAATCAGCCTGAGATTCTGTACGCAAGGCTCATTAGTAGGGTGGCAAGTGTTTGAGTCAACAAAATCGATAACGATCGACCACATTACGTAAGAGGTATTTCACAATTCTGCCCAAACAACAAATTACATTCTACACGAGCAATCAGGGGGAAATGGCACGTCAACGAATAGTGGGCGAGAATCTTTCGTTTGAATAGGCCAGGTTTCGCAACGATATATCCGAGTATGATGCACGGACGCTGGGTATATTCATTCCTAGCAGTAGGCAGCAGTATGGTGTAAAAGCTTACAAAAGTATTCACGAATGTTTCACAGGACGGTTCACGTCTCTCCGTCACCCCCAAGTGACGTAAGATGACCAAAAACGTTTGAAAGTTTGAAATGTGACAACTGAGCTCCACACTGCCTCCTCAAGCAGGTAGACAACGTTATTTTTGTCTCTAAAATTCCATCAACAAACGTGAATGTAGCGAAAAGAGTATTTTCCTAATTCTCTGAAGATTAAAGTCTAGCAAACCTTACCGTTTACTTTGTATGACCTTATATGGACTACTTAAGGCAGCTAAGTTATTTTTTGATGACAGTTTGATAAGGAAATCGACGGAAAACTTTTCTGGTGATTCCATTGTTTCAAATATTTAGCTACTGTTTTCAAAATATCGCTTGTTACGGGTCGCGCAAAGTTGGTGAAAACCAGATTGATCACTTCTGTGTTGTTACAGTTTTAACATGAATACCCTCTGAAACAGCCAAATTATCATTCAGATGAACATCAATTCGGAAGTACCACTGAAGCGTCACCAGTGTAACTGGTCACACATATCTTCGAGGATTCTGCTTCAATTTTGATAAAGTTTTAATATTTATGTAGGTCTTCCCATCCGTTATTTGGCACTACACCACTCGATACACGTATTCGAAATCAACAAAATTAACTAACTGTGTGGTTTTTGATCTGATGTCCTTTGATTTGCTACGCACTCCTGAGCAAGAAGTAATGTGATCCAATAAACTGGTAACACTCTAATAACACTTGATTCGATTTTGTACGTCCTTTATTTGCGTGAAAAATTAAAGAAATCGTCAAAAGACAGCTATGGATTTTCCGACTGTTCGGACACTAATCGAGCTGTATTGGTTACTGTTAAAAAAACAACGAAGAACCGCATGTGAAAACCAACGAATCAATAGGTGCACCTTCCACTCATACTGACAACTGTTTACGCGATCAATAAATAAACGTTTCTGCTTAGTTATATGATGAATAAACCTAGGAGTTGTTTCAACTGCGGAAAGCGAACGGCATCTCCACAACTATTAATATGATCGTAAATTTTAATATCTAGATGACAAATTATGAAGTACGTTGGGGTACTGTCTACTTAAGGTCATTACCACCTAGGCACTACCAGTAGCGGCTTCATTCCATCTGTGATATCATTAAAGAAACTGTAGCCGGTAAATGGACGCGCATATCTACGCTTTTACAAAGTCATCGTCTGTTCGCCATGTTACGTTGCCCAGGTACTATATACACATATCGTAAAAGAAGTTCTACCAGATCATCTCAAAGAAGACGACATGTTCTCATCAGGTCTTCATACATCTATGGATTGTAGAACAATCGTTGATTACATGAACAACCGGACAAAATTCCGAGTGACCCGCCGCGATTGGTTGTTACGTCAATCGAAAGCAGATCAAACATTGCCTTATACCGCGGTTGCTGTGTGGTTGAGAAATAACACACGCCGTCTACGCAGCCACCAGTGACGATGTGCTGGTTTGAGGCCAAACTTCAAGTAACGATAAACAATATCAGAGAAAGAATATTAATATTCCCGTAGTTGGAACTCAGAAAGATGGAGGTTTGAAGATAAATGCCAGCCAAACACTAATGCAAGGACCAGTCTGTGTGTACGAAACACAGCAGTCCGGGGTGCAGTCGGGCGACGGCACAACACTGACGCGTGAGAAGGCTCAGTCAGAACTTCTACCGAGTAGCTGACATCGAAAGCCAGATAACAAAGCTGCAGTTCCCAACCGACTTACACACGATTACCATTCAAAGTTGACAAATAGTCCTTTAGCTAGTCCGTTAGTCACCTGTTGTGGCCATTGTGATTAAACTACTCGGTCCGGTCGTATGTGTGCATCACGCTCAAGTTACGCGCTCGCTTACATACACTCACATGCAGAAACAACAGTGCGTTCACAAGACAAGCAGCATTATAAAAACTAAAAAAGTGGCATGAAGGTAGGTTGGAGACATTCAGACGAGCAGCACTCCAGAGGTGTCTGTCGTATGTTTACTGTGAAAAGTATGTAGTGTGTTCTGAAAACGTGGCTGGTTGTGAAACGTCTTATTGCCGTTGCTGCCGTTATTACCCGGTGAAATAAGACAAGAGTTGCATGAACGAGAATGACGCAAAATAACTATTGTTCACGTAATAATTAGACGAGGTGTCATGTTAAAACCCACCAGTGATCAACGCTTACGTAATAATAATAATAATAATAATAATAATAATAATAATAATAATAATAATAATAATAATAATAATAATAATAATGTGACGATAACGCCAGCTTAGCGTGTTAAAAAAGTATCCATATCTTCGTTGGTGCTTGAACCAGTCTGACACTTGCCACAGTTTTGAAGCGTCAGACGTCATAATTGGTTTGGCTAGAGTTACTGCAGCGTTTAACTAAACGTCATGAGGCTTGCCTGTAAAGTGGATATCATTCCTGAATTGACCAAATAAAAGGTTCAAATGATAGCAACCATGCCCACTGTACTATGATATCATGTGAATTCACTCTTATTTCAGTGGATGAAACAGAGATCATCATCATCATTATGGATAGCAATATATCCCTGGTTCATACCAACACTTGACAGCCGTACAACCATACGGACAAAAAGCAAGCCCCAACTAAGAAACAAAAGAAGCAGAAGGGATGTGACATAAATAATTCGAAATCACAGATCCAATATCAGGGTGATTAGGCCTTGCAAACGAGCAAGCAAATCATGAACGAAATTAGGGCGTCATCAGCAAAAGAACCTTTTTACAGCTGTCATTATCCATTGTTATAAAGCACATTTCACAGACAACCCAGCCAAACAACAACATTCACACCCCCTGGGCCCGATTAGTCGCTAACTCGCCTAAAGTGTTCCGTCACCGACTCTGTGAGTCTTGAAGGCCCAGGGCCAGAAGACAAACCCGATTTACAGCGGTTCACACCTTGGTAAACGACTGCATTTCTCTACGTCATGTCATCATTTATCTAGCTCGAACCGTAGAGCAGTGGGCCGTGGTATCGACTACAAAAACTTGGTGTGGCAGACAACTAGCATGCATCCTTAGTACATGACTTAACCACTTAAATCAATGCATACTCGAAGAGTGAACTAAGGATCACGCTTGACATCCAGTATTGAACATCCGTTTGTTAGCCTGATCGTTGGTGTCACCCGATGTAAGAGATCGAAAGCAGAAATCGATGACCAAATACTTGAAGACAGTTTGCGTATCCTATTTTTAGAAGTCATGTTTCGTAGACGTGAACAACCCATAAAGTCGCCTGATGTATGCGATCTCTGTGTTTCAGAGAGACGCATCTCTGTCACCAAGGGTATCCTAGGTTTATGAATGATGTTTTGACTTTGAAAATGCACGTTTTCAGTTGTATACCTCTACCGTTGCTGACACAATTTCCCAAATGCATGAGCCGATCAACAATCTCTATGACTTCGTTATGCAATATAATCACAACAGTCCGGTAAAAAATTGCCAAAAAAACACCACACTGTCCTCAGCAAAATCACATTCAGTTAATCCTTCACCAGGTAGGAAATCCATGCCGGTGTTTTATGAACGTCGGAGGAAATTTTCTGATATTTTGTCTGAGAAAAAAATAAAGAAAGAGAACGAACGCGGACAACAGCGACATGCCCCGATCATGTTGTTCAAACTGTTGGACGGTTCACCGTAGATCCCGAACCTCGGCTGAAGTGTGGGTATTAAGTGTAAACAGTAGGTTCACATGTGTGTTTGTCACATCTTAAAGTGTAGATCCGTCCAGTGAGTTGGACGAACCTTTGTTGCAGAAAAAAAAACGACTGGTCGACGATACGTATGGCGCTTCTCCAGAGTTTGGCGAAGAATAAAAATCTGATCAACATGTTCCTGACCTGAACGAAATCTCACCTGTTCTTCCCTAAGGTCTTCTTTCCGAGCTACAGTGAGTTGATGAAACAATTACGGAAGTCAGAATTCTACTTTTGGCTGGAGTAAAGCTAACCCCCCCTTAGATATACGCAAGGGTCTCTGACATTTTTCTAAATGCGAGAACTATGATTGAGAGATCCCAGGGCACAAAAATGTTCTCGTACAACCATACTAGTTGAAAGGACTGAGCCCAGACATCTTCTAATGCCTCATCACCCTCTCTGAAAAGTGTCGGCATGAGGTCACCTGTACTTACTATGGACGAGTGCGCAATCTCTCTCGCTAATACTTTCGTCGACAGATGAATGTCCAGACTAATTGAACAGTCCGCCAGAATTCCATGAAGCAAAAACGGTTTTCATTACATCAGTCTTCTCAATGGGTCAAGCTTCACGGATATCCTCCACTAACTTGTTGTATGGATTGCCATAATTAATATTCCGTCTAACAACTAGCATTTCTAAGGGGTCGTCAACGATTTAAAGTTTGCTTAACCCACGGACCGTACCACATACGATAGCACGTATCACCTATATAGCTTGTGAGGTTCGGTCCAGCGTTGGGTTCCTCGAGGTTAGAACCATGAGTGCTTGAAACACAGCTCAGTCCACAATGTATCGGCCGTGTTGGGGTATATACTCGGTCATACTAACTGCTGAATGAGCAAGCACGTCAGTGTTTTCGTTCTGCAGTGTACATTTCTCCCTCTAAATTCGCCGGTGACCTTAGAGCGTGCTGTTAATGCCAGTGTGAATGAAACCCAGATAGACTGACCACACGTTAGCAGCTTGTTCAGTTGTTCCGTTGAACTTAAAAACGACGCGCAATATGACGTATACTAAAACATTTGATACTGAGTAATCAAGGCGAAAAGTGCACGGAAAAACGTTACCATTCTGTTAAGTAGTAAATTCTCAAGACATAATTCCGGCGTTGCGTACCAAGTAACCTGAATAAAGCATTTGAGGATGATATGTCTAAGTTGACAAGCCTAAAGTTATATGCAGAGAATCGATCAACGTTAGTAATTTTGTTCAACTGTGGTATTCTGAATAACGCTGAGTCGAACATTGTATATATCGTCAGAAAATTTATAGATGACGAACTACATTATGATTTACACCAAAATAACGTCAGATCGGGGCGTCCAACCTTTTCAGTCGCCGGCTAAGTAGTAAGTAAAAAAGAACGCTTAAGTTAAGCTGAAAGTGTTCACATTCACCATATTCATCCCGCTGATACAGACCAAGCCGGACTAATTATTTTCAATGAATAAAAACGAAACTTAAAACGTTATACGGTTGACTTTTCATCATAGTACCATCTCTTTGTCAACGTCATATTTTGATTAATCGATTTAGACTCCATTACCGGTTATCAAGGCACACCTCTGTAGCCGCACCAGTCCGATAACGGATAAATCTTCTAAACATAATCGAACCCGATTCGCTAATAGCAACACTGGGCGGACCCTTGTGTTAAACCAGGAACGTCCTCAATATGCTTTGAACCAGAGAGTTCACCAAAATGTCTTGTAGTCAAGAACGGAGAAGGAAATTTCTTGCCGCTCCAATGACGCTGACACCAGGCACTCGTGAGCTGGTTGGATGACCTACGGTAGTACAGTAACACGCGAAAACTAACGTATTCAACCAAGAGTGAACTGAATGAATATTTATCACTTACAGTCAGCTGGGGCGAGAGTTCATTCGAGCTATGAACAGGCGGTCAATTCAACCACTGCATACAGCCGTGATATATACGATCAGCTAGCCAGTCCATTCATGCTGTGCATCCGATTGGTTGAGTAAAAACCAACGGATTGATTTAATTAATAAACAACGTGATAGTTCAGAGGATCCCACCCAATCGCCTATCAAAAGGCCTGGCTTACAGATAAAGTGCAAAACTATCATTTTCTGTTAGAGTGGCAGCGTTAAAAGGCGATTGATAATGCAGTGAGCAAGCGTCACTCTCAAACAAATGAGTAATCGGCATAAAGTAGGCTTGCAAGTTGATTCGAAATAAAGAGAATGTTTTCGACACTGAAAAGAAAAATGACAGCAATTTTTTAAAACATATGCAATCTATGATCGTGACCTACAGCACTTGCAGCACCGTTTGGCAGTGGTTCAAGTGAGCTTGACTTGCAAATCACTCAATCCCTGACACAACATTACAGGAAACGACGCTGATGGGCTTCGAATGGAAAAAGTCAAAGTATTAAACGGTTCGAAAAGGACCATAATATTCAGGGGGCAACGGAGAGCAGCTAGGACTTAGAAAACAGCATTATATATGTAACACAGTGAATGTCACAACGCTGTAGTCACACGTCGTTTGGGTTCTGCGCAAAAAATCGTGGCATTTGCACGTTGCACCAACGTTTGCTTTGCCTACTGTAATTTGCAATTTGGTATGCTATTTCTGTATTTATAAAACTGGAGGCTAGGATCTGGAAGAAGAGTGTGAATGTCCACTTGTCATTATGCTATGTCCTTAATAGTGCAGTTTAATCGGAACGGAATAATGGTATTAGGACTGAGATCTAACCATAATTTCGCATACGAGGGAGTAATAAGCTTGCTGCAGTGTAAAATTACCTAGACATTGTGGACTAGACGATGTCAGGTAGCCCATGTTCGGACTCGTCATCTTAACTTAACACTGGTCCATTCAGATAGGTTGGTCTGCACACAACTGAAAATGCGAGATAATATGTAGAGCAAACCCGTGTTCGGATAAGCACATTCAATAAATCTGCGTCCGTGATTCAAACAAAAGACCTCATATTCGTAAACGCGTAGCATGTGGTGTCGCGGTAACAGCTGGTCAGCCGGCCAGCCAATCGTTCGACGTTCCCAACCCGTCCCCAACTTAGCGGCCAACCTGGGGTGAACGTGGACTTTTCCCGTACTGCCGTCCTGGTAAGGTCATTTCGTGCGTCCGGTAGCTGATTCATGTCAAAAAGCGTGTGCGTCTGTACGCCATGTATGTGCGTGTATGTGTTTGTGTGCCAAACGGTGTATGCAAATCCGAATCACCATTGCATCGTCGTCGTCGTTGTCGCTGTTGTCGTGCTAGTCGGTCACACGGCTAGGAATCCGAAAGCTGGATACATCGTCCCAATTAATGGCCAGTGCCACAAAATGGACTTGGGTGGTAGGGCCTAGGCAGACCGATCGATGAATAGATGGCGTGAGTGGAAAGGCGTGGTGGCGGTGGTGGTGCACAAAGTACAAAGTATGGCTAGTTTTGTTTCATTCGTTCCCATGACTACGAGCAACGTTATGTTGTTGTTATGTTAAAAACCTATGGTTGAGTGTATGGAGTGAGAATATGCGCAACGGGTTAAAATTAAAAATGGATGGAAGCCACCAAAACACGAGGGAAGACGGTGCTTGCAACAGGAATATGAATGTTCACTTACCGGTCAGTAGAACCACGTGTCGCAGCAGATAGAATTCCGGTGGACTCAACGCAGCTTGACGTAGCTCTGACATTAATTGAGCTAGGCCGGTGGCAAACTGTCTGTCCGGTCTGCTTGTCTCAGCAAGACGGATTGCGTCTAGTTCTAGGCCGTTCTTCTCAAAAAACAACAACCATGGTATGCTGCATTGATCCATATCAGCATCGCCCGCAACTGGGAGCACATGTGTAGACTTGTCTTCCACCACGACCAAATCTAATGCGTTCTCAACCATGCTAAGTGCCAGTAATCGATGCCAACATCCCGCAAGCAGTGACAACCAGAATTCCATATCTCTGTCAGGTCCGTGACCATTCAGTTCGTTACGACGAAGGCTGGTTGATCTGGAAGACATTGAAGATGGAAACTGGCCCAGCTTCATGGTACTCATCAGTGGGGCAGACAGCGCCACGAACTCCGTCACTTGTCTCAGCCACTCTGTAATGCGGGCCTGAACCGGACGAGCAGTCTTCTTTGCCAGTTGAACCCAGTGAGGCGAATCGATGCGGCTTGTGATCGGTTTTGTTAGATCTGAGAAGGTCGTCGTCATCAGTGTTGATGGTAACGATCGAGGTGGTTGTTGTTGACTCACTGGGTTGGGAAGAAGACCACTGGTCAAGTCCACCGGCTCGTCTAACCCTGAATCAGCTGATTGAGAAGACGGGATGGGCGAATGGGTTGCCCCAGCTGAGCAATAACCCGATGAGCTGTAAGAAGTGCATACAGGTGGCGTAAGTCCTGATGAAGTCATCAGTCTGGCCTGAGCCGACTGCGTTTGAAGAGGTATCCTTGGACTGGACAAACTAGAGGATTGTTGATTGGTAAGCTGAGATTGAGACACACTCAGACAATGTAGACCTGCATCGGCGGACCCGTTTGGATTGAAAGTGTTCTCTTGAGATTTGGATATGGTACGATAGCGCAAACTTAGACGGGATCTGAGTATAGATGCATCCTTCTCCGCAACTTGAGACTGTCGACAACTCTGCAGTTTGAGTTTAATGGCCGGGTAGAGGTCAGAAGCCGCTCCTACGCTTGAAGCATGCGGACGGCTGTACGGTCGAGTGACGGACGTTTTGCACCCAAAAGAGTTCGTCCGGTGTCGTGAGTTAGAATGTACTGTTGCCAGTCTGACAGTATTTGAAAATGGAGGCTGCTGAGAGCGGTGATCTGAATGGGTTACGACATCCTTCAACTTTGAAGTTAGTGATGGCCACGACACGAGTGTATTCGACACTGCGGTTCCCAATTCGACTGTTCCTGTACAGCCAACCCGAACATCTTCGACCATAGCATCACTCGATTTGGTCATCATCTTCAGACTCGAAGGCGTTTGCGCAGGTGAACTGCTTCCGACTGGAGTCAGTAAGGGACTGGTACAGGGTAGCGGGGAACGCGATTGACTTCGACTAGTTTCCGAATTGACTAGCAGGTTGTACAATAAGCCTTGATGCAGCTGACCGGTTACTCGACAATGGGTCGGTGAGGAATTAGTGACAGATGATGTAGGTGAATGCATGGCCAAATGTGGACTAGCGCTAGATGAATTCGGACTGATCGTCCGCGCAGAGACAGTTGTCACAGAGCGTGGACTAGGCGTCGAACACTCCAATGAACACGAAAGACGAATGCGGGACAATTTCTCGCTGCCTTCCAGCATGGGTTCGTTCGCCGCTTGTTCATCGGACAGTACAGAACAAAAAGTCGTAGCAGGAGCTTTCATTTCAATTGAACCTTCGGTCGAAAGTTGTGAGGCAATGGATGACTGAAGATGGGATTCCTGACTAGCGACCAAAGCTTCAGCAATTCTAAATATAGAGAAAAAATAGTGTGAACCACGTTAAGTAAGGTACTGTAAGAAAAAAACTCTGAATGTTTTGTTGCGCACGGTGATTTTCCAAAAATTCACACACCGGACAGCTGAAGTGCTCGAGAAAATTCTACAGCACACTAACAAGTAACAAAATCAGAGGTCCCAACAGAAACAGCTGTTTTAGAGAGTTACTCATGTTGGACGGGACTAGTGTATACAGAAACAACGTACCTCAGTCGCTTTAAGCCAAATTCAAGTTATTTTTGTTCTACAACAAAGTAAAAACAGTGTAACATGCGGCATGAGAAAGAAGGTCGGATGACGTCAAATGTTGTTCACTTCACACAGGATCTTTTCCTGGAAGTTATCAAGAAAGGTCTCGAGCTAAGAACTCACAATCACTAACTGCAAGCTTGCGTTGACGTTGTCTCCAATTCATTCATTTCAACCCACTAGGCTGATACCCTACTCCATCTACAGTTTGGTTGTTTGTTTGCAAGGTGCAAGCACCTTGATGCTGACCGTTTAAATATAGACGTAGATATTTTTAGTAGTCCGAGCCCTTCTACTTGTTTCTTCTCCTATCTTTCAGTCCATGGTTTGCCTTCTTTCTTCATGGTTGTGTGGAAGTTAACCAACAGTGAGAACCAAAACAATTAGGTTATCAATGACGTTCCTGAACAGTTTCGGTTCAGAGGATACGTAGAGCAACAGGACTCCGGTACTCGGTGCACATTAAACTCAGTAAACATAAACCGAGCAAGGTTGCACGCTAGGTGCAAAAATGTAGCCCTTTTGATGGTCAACGCGTCATTTTGGGTTCAGTCACGTTGACACCAAGCAAGACAATCTAGTGAGGACTACCGCAACAACTCATCACGAAAACCAAAACTGGAACCTTAAGACCGGTCAGTTACCGTACTGGTTGCAGTGAATGGACTGAGAGTTAGCTATCACAGCATACTACATTCAACAGAAATTCAAAGTGCCAACTTATCGACCTGACTGGAATGCGTTAAGCAAGACGCAAGATTATTAAAATATTGGAGCCCCTATGAGAGACCAGACATAATTCTGACATTAACGAATGTAAATGTGGAATGGGTAAGTTGGCAGCAGGAGTCATCATGAAGAGAACGAACAGTTGTTTAAAACGAAAATGAACACCAAATGGAGTATGGTATAAACTATCGCTTAAAAGTTACACAATACCCTCAAAGTAACCGTCAGTTGTGTTCATATATGATGCTGGTCACTTTCTGTCCCTGATGAAGTCGGTTACTCAACAGGAACATTCAGGATTGTGTTAAAAAAAATGGGCAAGAGCAGTTAGAATTGTTTTGAAGACTATCAGAGATGAAGAGATAAGTGCGTTTGCTCGTGGTTACCTATACCAGCGGATAAGTTAGAACAATAAACGTCAAAAAACGTGCTACTGTCAAGAATCACAGTGCGATTGCGGATAGCAAAGGATTATTTTGTGGCGGAAGTGTTGAGTAAAATACGACACGAATGGTCACGAACCAACGCTAAAGAAAATGGTTGGAATCAATCGAAACAAGTAAACACACTAAACGCAACAAGTCACAATCTGTTATCCGGAGAGTAAGTCATTATTGCTGCAAACGGTTGTCAGTTACATTCAATAATAGGTGGGTCTCTCATTACTTGTGATAAAGTAAACCAATCCTAATACCACATGATTGATGCACAGTGTCCATATAATCGGGTAATTCATGAAATTATAAGCGAAAGATTATGTGGGAGGGAAATTTTTTCCAATTTTGTGTCCCAAATCTTTGGACAGTTTGGTATAAACGGATTGGAGTAGATGAATCTGTTGATGCAATATCAGCAACTACTAGCATTAATGTCACAGTCAAGCAAAATCGATTGCTCGAGCAAACCGGCACATCGATGAATCGGACTAACACTGAACAGTCAAAGTTGTAGTGGGCTTTCGTAGGTTATTTTACATACATAAAACGTTATGAGAACGTAGGAATTCTGTTGGTCCCAAAGCTCCTGTTTGTTCGTTGCTCGACTTGATTCCGTATTAACGAATCACACATCTGTTCTATTTAGGTAACATCATAACACAATCATTATTGTGTCACACTTATATGCTTTGCCAAAACGGACGACCCAAAAGCGGAACTAAATCAACCGGCAGAAAAGCGAAGGCTTTAAAACCAACAGGATTCTTTCGTTTCACAGCGCTGCATGTATAGAAAATAACCTACGGAAACTCAATCAAGATGAGATCAGCAGTGAAGGTTCGGGGATTTAGGGTTATAGATTGGATAGAACAGAATGATTCTGTTCATTCTCCTTTCGGAATGATCGGGCATGCTGAACACTATCCATACAAGGTTGTGGTTGAGCGTTTGGATTTGATTATTCGGTCATGCCTACTGTGAGGTTGCGGACGTTGTGGTTAACACGCTAATGTCACAAACACGAGGGTCAGAGTGCAAACTCCGATCCGGACAAAGATATGCACTACTGATGAGCTCTAATAAGAGCCAATCTCGAGTCTAGTACTTCCTTTCGAAGTGGGCTAGTCGAAAGGCTTATGTGAATGCGAAGACTGTGATCGAGTGTGGGTGGTGTTCAGTTTTGAAGATGAGATCGTTCATTATTACTAGACCAGTTGTTTTGTGTTCACCGGAACACTTAATATCTCAAATTTTCCTGATAAGATATGTGTGTATCTGTGGCCAGTTACGCAAACCAGGACCTAGGCAACACAGTGATGGGTGTACATAATCGATAGAATGTGGCGCAACAGATGTGGTTTGAGTTATAGGCAGCTGTGCGAGTTCACTCTGGATTTCCCAATGAAGATGCAAAGGATCATGACCCAACTTCCTGAACGAAAAGGTGTACTTTAACTGGATGTTGGCGGTTGGTTGAGTGAATAAAGGACATACTATCTGCCGTTAAAAGGAACCACCTAATGCTGGTCCGCATAAGAAGAAGAAGGCTAGATTCTATGAAGAACAATGGTACTTTTAATGCAGAAAAGGAAATACACCTCCGTAGACCAGTAAAAAGCTTTAATCCAATATAAATTTATACAGTGCGTGAACTACATGCATCTTCAACACGTGATAGAAAGAAAGGTAATCATTTGATCCCACTTCAATTCCGTTCATAGGGATACAAAACATACAAGTCAGAACGGTGTACAGTTTTACCATATGTTATGTCGCAGGGATGTCATCATTCTATGGGATAGCTGTCTGCGACAAACTGAGTCCCAGCGTGGTCACAAACTGCAGAATATGACAGATCGTGGGGGTTTAATTTTTGGGCGCGGTTGGATAAGCCCACAGTCGCCGTCGACCAGAAACTAATGATTCTACAAGAGCATAACTTCTGCACGCGTTGGTATTTGTCTTGATGACACTTGAAACTTTGTATGATTTGTGAGCAGGCAAGACAACGTTAGCTACAGATCACATTTATCACAGATAGTCAAACAGATACGGATCACATGCGTTCAAATTTGATCGGGATTTTAAAAACTATCGATTTTCACACCTTATGTCGTGGCACGATAACCAGTTGTTATTGTTCCGTACACTGGGCAGACACCTGGTCCAGCCGAGTAATCCAGACGATCTGTGGCAGCTTCTATTCCTGCTGTTCTTTCCCGTCCTTAAACTGGCTAACAAGGTGCCTAATCCCCAAACTCTAGTGACCACATGGATTACCAACTTACACAGGTGGGCGGGTAGCAAGCGCACCTATGTGGCCGACTGTGCGTGCGGCCGTGCCAGCCACGGCCAAAGCTGAGATTGTGGACAAGTTCTAGCGCACAACCTGAGTGAAACTGGTGACGCACAGTGTTAGCTGGGAGCGGATATGATCGTCAGTTCCCATACCAACGCAGTGCCAACTCACGCAAAGAAAGAACTGTCCAGGTCGGTCGTTCCCGTCGAACGTAATAGATAGCGGCGTTAAGGGGGTGGAGGCGGAAGTTACACATACATAAGTAAAAAAGGGATTAAGATAACCTGACTAACGATATTACGCAGTGCCCATCTGTATGAGCGTTAAACAGTGTTGAGATAACTGCTTTCCTTAGATTATTTAGACAGAACAGTCAGCTTAAAGGAAAGGAAAGATCGACTTTATACAACTGATGCGGTTGATGCCGTCCGATCTTTCCAGGTGTTCGTTGTCAAGCTATTTGATGAGTGTGTAATTGTTTGGTGAACTCATTTCGATACGGGTTCGGCAACTCCTGTTCTAAGACGGCGTTCAGTCCTGCCAATGTAATACTTGAATGTACGAAAATGCATCAAAATTATTGATTCCGATACAAGATCGGGTGGTCAAAAGTACTAGACACTGTTTATTTTGCTCAAACGAATAAGGGACTTAATCGAAAACTATTGGAAACACAAGTGTTCAGCTTTTGCATAAAAAGGTTTTCTTTGCTGTCATACGCTTGAATCGTCCATCAGCAGGATTGCTGAGACCTGTCTGGAACCCGGAAAATTATCCTTGCAATTTGTGTCGGTTGATCAAAATTTTTACAAGCCGATTCGAAGAATAGGCATTCGTTCATAAACAATCATGAGTCTGAACTTTACTTGACCTATTTTACTACCTTCGTATGCCAGCCGATTTTGTGTAATGCGGTGATCCGAAGCGTTATGTTTAAATGGGTTTCGGGACACCAAGCATAGACAGGTCGAAGGGGACAAGCAGAAGATGGGTAGTCTCATAGGGTCATATGTAGCATTGTGACTGCGTGAAAGTGTTTACATAATGGAGCATAATTCTATTAGCATACAGCAAAACTAGTGGCAGCACTACTGACCACTGTATAAAGAAGGAACGGGTAATAAAGGGTAAGCCAAACAAGGGATACCACGATCGCTCGAAGTTTGGGTTTAATCGCCCATGTATTACATTATGCGGTCGGAAGCCTTCCAGTATGCCTAAGAAGCACAGTACGGTTGTAAATGTATCAACCACAAACAACAGAATCAGAATTTGTCGCGTCCTTGAGTTGAGCAAGTCCATAGCTGTTGGATGAGTCAGACGTCTAGGTAACTTGCTTCACGTGGGGCCCAAAAAGAAAACCCCGTTGTCTCGCAGGTCAGAATTTTAAGTCAGACACCTTGAGTGTGGTTCTTCAAGTCGACTTCCCTCTGCTGCCTGGAGAACCGAGAAGCAGCGCAAGTTATTCTTTCCTCAACAGCGTTTAAACAGGCGACCCGTTTCTTGTAAACCTTTGACAGTCAGAGCCTGATAGCTCAGACTTTTTTTAATTACAGATGTTCGGAACACAAATAGAAACTGTAGTAACTGTTTCCTGCGAAGCCACTACAGGGGGGGATAAGAGTGGAGTACATAAAACGATACGTAACTGATGAAAGAAGCTCCTGATCACACGGCGATACATATTTGAAATAATACAGTTACTGGCATTGATCTAGATGCTGCTAACCCATTAAATCATATAATGGTGCGTTTCAAACTGTTGGTACCCGCATTAGAAGACAATCATACGGCCGATTAAACGTTGAGTAGGATTTTGTTAAGCGAAACATTAACTAAGAACACACAGCCCTTCGCGTACAGCACTACCTCTAGTTAGTGAATATATGACACAAGACGAATCTGCGGTAGCGAAATGTCAGCAAGTCAAAGCCGACAAAAAATACGTCCGACGGACATTTCAAAAATTCATCATCATAATCATAATCATCATCATCATAGCAGCCATGAACCTGACCAAAAGGTACTATGGCTCGGGCCGCCGCTCACCTCAACAGCGACGTGGAATACCCTGGAAAAAAAGGCTCCTAAGAAGATTGAACATTAGTAAAAGAAGACTGAGCGGAAGAACTAGAAATAGTATGGATGCAGGTACGCCATTGACTGCGACACACCGCC
>LUCH01002153.1:0-23423 GCA_013368495.1 Paragonimus heterotremus | reverse complement strand
CATCTCGGATGGCGTCTTTAGCCAGCAGTTTGAGTGATTACGAGGACATCAGCCAGGTAGGCGACACCTACCCACTTTGCTCAATGGGGCAGTCAGGATCTTCATATTTTGTGACCACGTTGTTGCTTGACCACCATATGGTTTCACCAAACTGTTAGTGGTCTCAGTATATAATGCTCGGTAAGGTAAACGTTCAGTTGGCATACGAAGTACGTGACCTAACTATCGCAGGCCATGCACCATGAGTAGTTTACCAATTGATCGTGAATCCCGAGCGTTCCGGAATACGCGTCGGCGAACTGCCACATTGCTCACGCGATCAGTCCACTTACTATGGGCCAATTGGCGGAGGAAACGATGGTCAAGCACCGCAAGCTTATTGATATCTTCCTTGCGAACAGGCCACGTTTCCGAACCAGAGAGGACGCAGCTTGGCAAAGGCAACGCGTGCCCTTGCTATCCTCGTTGATATATGATCAGTAATATTGTAGCGAAAAGGCGTCCTATACAGCACAATCTTTATAACCCAACTCGCTAATTAGCCTGCTACGCGCGCGCTCGCGTTTGTGAGTCAATACTCCAGTCACCAACACCCCCGGTTCCCACCCACACATCGTATGCACTTCTGCCCGGTTTACGTGTGTGATCGGCGCCGTCTACCGGTGGGGGGGATTCCGCCTACTGTTCTTCGTCTGTTGGTCCGATTTCGTTCGGCGATGGCTCATCCAGTCGCTCGTGTTGTCCTGCATCTATCTACAGTGGGCTTTGATCGTATTCCACGGCAGTGTCGAGATATTCCTGCGAGTGTTGGAATAATCGAGCCTCCGATTTCGTTGTCCACCCTACTTTGTCTGCCACGTCTCGCCTGTTGGTCTGATCTGGTATACCGATGACTTAATCGCTTGCCCCCGTTGTCCGCCATCCGATCGTTGTGGGTTTGTGGACATGCCTCCCCCCGCATCAAGGCACTTCGCCTAGTGTTTGAATACTCGCACCACCGGCCTGACAATCCACCACAATATTACAACCTAACGAAATAGTGCTACTCAGGTATGTGAAATTGCTCACAGTCTCAAACGGATTACCTGTAATAAAGAAAGTGAGTGGAAATGCCCCAGTCTTGAAGCAGCACTTTGCACTTTTAAGGTGCGAAGTGCATTCCATATTAACCAGCCCCGTCACTCACCTTGTTCAACATGATCTGAATGTCTTAGGCAGAGGGGCTAGGTAAGACAATGTCGTCCGCGTACTCCAGATCGGTCAACCGAACCCCAGGAAGAAGCTCAAGTTCACTGGACTCCTGAAGCGCACCCTCCAGAATGTCGTCCATGACAAAATTGAACAGGAAGGGGGAAATCGGACACCCTTGACGAACACCACTAGAAGTGATGAACGTCCGAGACAATTGTCTATAAACTCTTATCCTGCCTGCAGAGTAGGCATACAGTGATCTCAATAGATTCACGTATATCCCCGGTACTCCTTTGCGAAGAAGACAGTTCCAGAGAACGTTACGAACAACTGAATCGAAAGCAGCCTTCAGGTTCAAAGAGACCACGATCGTTGACTGTCTGTAAGAGTGTCGATGTTCCAAAAACCGTCACAAGGTGAAAATGTGGTCAACGAACCCTCGACCGGATCGGAATCCTGTCTGTTCTTTGCGTGTCTGACTTTCTCCGGGCTTAGTGAGTCGACATAAGACCAGTGAGTAAATTGGACGCAGCAGACACTAGACTGATATCTCAGTGATTGTCACGTTGACTTCGGGCCCCCTTTTGTAAACAGAAATTATTGTTGATAAGCATCAATCACAAAGTACCTCTTCAGTCTCCCAGATCGTCTGGAGGAGTTTTATCAGTTCTGATATCAACCTCTCTCCACCATCCTTGAAAAGAGAAGGAGAGAGGAGATCTGGTCCAGGAGCCTTATTACGCTTCAATAACTTGAGCTCCAGGACCACTTCTGCTTGCGACAGAGGATCGTCTGGAACGCAATAACTGACCAATCGGGTCTCGTCGTACACATGATCTGTTTGAAGCCAAAAAATTAACATGCAGCTAAAGGTAATTTGATCGTCACATGAGCAAGTAGTTTAACAGAACTTATGGTATTAATTAATAGAAGTTTTGATGTAAATTAAGAATTCAATCGTCTTAAAATTCGTAGATTCCATAATTTATCTACATCTTCAATTTGATCAACATATGAGATCAGTAAAGAGCCAAAACACGTGGAGAACTAGTAAAAATAATGTGTTAGCCCTCTTCAGCCACAAACGCCAAACATGAATTGAGTGTATCAACTTGTTCAGCATGGTGTTATGGAATGGGATTCTGAACTGTCCGCGTTAATCGAAATAACACTAATCAAAAGTCACAAACTACTGACCTCACCCACCCGACCTTTGTGATCAATACCAGTAGATTTTGTTCATCAGATCACAGAGGCGTGGAATTAGTTTATTCGCTCCATCGAAATCTGCGCTCATAGAAACATTATTATAGTGGATAAGGGCCGCACACCCTGCAAGAAGATTGTCAGTATGAATCACAGTTTGGGTAATTTTAATATATGCACAAAAACACAAACGAAATTAGTCGCTTTATATCATTCTGTGATTCATCAGAATATGCACATCACAGTTTACCAGTTTGAGATGGAGAACATGGCCGCCATTTCAAACAAGTTGAAAACATGGGTAATTTCTTCTAAAGTTTCCCAATTTGTAATTGTGTTCTCCTGCAAGGTCAACAACTCCCTGAAACCGTAACATGCTTCAATTTGTTTGCTTGGGTGGCTTGCACATACAGTGATCGGAACGACAGGTTAGCAAAGTATTCGCAAACTCTAAAAGTTTGAACTGAACATAACACCAGTGTGGAACACCACTAATCATCAGAAGTGAGGTTGTAGCACTTGACAGCGACCGAGACATATCGTGTCTAACCAGCTTGTCAGTGTCCGAACAGATGAGCTACTTGGATGAATGTGCTATCAAACACTTTTCTTGAGGCGATAAGCTGACTGGGTGGGTAGAATTCGTGGGTAAACAATGCATATCGCAAATATTATTTCATCGTATGCCAACTTCTCAACCTCTTGTCCGAATCTATCCAAGAGCTGACAAACCGAGACAAGAATAATCACAATACAGTGCTCATTTAAAGAGGAACAGCTATCAACCTTTAAAAAGGCAAACCGCCACTGCCAGTGCAGACTAGACATTAGGTGGGTTACGCTCGCATAGTCAATGAGGTACCACAAGGTCACACTAATGACAAAATATTATTTTTACATTTAATTTGTGCTGTAACCGTGTAATAATGCAGATCTACAAACTTTGACACCATGAAATCGACCCGAAGTCGCTCCTCTCCGACTGTGGCATCACGGACACTCATATATGTGATGATCCGGGTTCAGCTTTTGCACTCGGCATGAACCTGTACTACTAGACTACTAGACTGTACTACTAGACAAGGTCTGACAGAATTCCAGTCGTTCTTTTAGGAGTAGGGTTTTGTTGGATTGCAGAGGCAGCAAATGCAGGCGAAACGAATTCCAACATCGAGCTTTCATGATAAAAAAAACCATTGTAAACTGGGAACCTAATCTGAAGTGTGTTCAAGACCACTGCTACCACAAACCACTTACTGTCTGTCAAAACTCCTCATTTATAGAAACAGTAAACATCGGCGATAGAGTCAATTCTCCTGGCTTTGCACACAATTTCGGTCACAAACTTTTGTTCACGATGGCAGGTATTTCTTGAGTGTTCCACCAAGCCTCTAGGATTTCCAGTGATGCAGACTAGGCTACAATTACTCAATAATACCGCGTGACACACAATCACTCTTACACACATCGATACGGTAGGTTGAATATGTCATTAATTTAAGAGACGCTCGTTGGTACTAAGCTTGTTGAGCAGAAACCTGAATTGGAAACCAACCGTCACGTTATGACTATAAAAATGGACTGCCTTGAGAAATGAAAATGCCGAAATTAAAGCAATGTAACTATCGACCATCTGGTTATACTGAAAACTGTTCATAATGCGCTACACATGGAGCGGGAAGGGAGAAAGTATGACATCCAGAAAAGGAACACCGTAACTGAATCCGTTTGTTCAGTATTTCCACCACACACCGCTACTCCCGACCAGGTTTTTTCAACAACAAAAAACATCATGGAAGATGCAACTGTGGAATAAAAGCCAACTGGTTTTCAATCTACACTTGACAACCGTTAAGGTAACCGTTACGCTCTATCTATCTCATTCCTTGTCATCAGCCAGTCGCACCGACTTGACAAGTGGACTGAACATTTTGAGGGACAGTTCAACTGGTTACAACCGTAACATGAAAACGATAGCGCCAAATAACCAGTTATCCCATTCCACACAGTCTCAAGTCGTCAGCAAAAGAGACCTTACAGCCTAAGTTATTGAGGCAAAACACAACTACTGGATGAGACCTCTCTCTTCTCCTTTCAAGTACGGCAGAAAGAAATGAATATAAAAACTAACAAGACTCACCTGGGCGGTTAACTAAAACGAAGAGATCCATCGTAGTAGGTGCTAATCAACAGTTGCTTCCGTTTACAAAAATGGGACCCGCAATCCCTTTGACAATCAGTGATGCATCAGTCTAATCCTTATCGCCTCCAACTACTCACTGGCCTCAGTTTACACCAGCTCACTAAACCTAGAGAAAGCCAGATGTGTAAATAACAGATTGAATTCCGATCTAATCGAAGGTGCTTCATCTATGGTTTCACCCTTCGACGGGTCTAAGAATAGCGTCACCCTTACAGACAGCTGACGACTGTCGTTCTTCCAGACTTATAGACTGCCCTCGATTCAGCTGTTCGAAAAATTCTCTGGAACTGTCTCCGTCATTGAAGAGTCCCAGATAAATATGTTTTACTCAATGTGCGCTCACTGTGCAAGCAGGGTGTCCGTCACAACTCGTGGTGTTCGTTGTGACTGTCCGATCTCTCCCTTCCTGTTCAATTTTGTCATGAAGGACGTTCTGGTAGATGCACTTAAAGAATCTAATCAGCGTGAAGTTGAAGTTATTCTTGCCACTGACTTCACCGACATGGAGTATGCGGGTGGCATTGTCTTGCTCACCACCTCTGCTGCAGACAAACGGACCATGCTAAACGGAATAACTGATCGATGTGGTCTTCGTAGAATACACTCATCAGTTTTCAAGTCAAAAAGTACTGCTTCAAGGTCGAAGCAATTTTACTTCCACTTCCCTTATTGCAAGCAATCCTCCTGAGCCTATGGATGGTTTCACACGCTTTGGTAGTGCTACTTTGTCAGCATGTACAATTGCTCATTAAACATCATTAATAACAGTGGAAATATGTGCTAATTCTTCAACCTGTTGTATCTGTTGCACTGAAAAGACGTCCGGTTGTTGCATAACGGAAAATCAGATAATGTTTGACTACGTTCTGTTTAATTCTACAGTTCGCGAAAATGGCCTGCTAGCGACAGAGATATCAACAGACTACCTATGTTAGACCACCGTCCTCTCCACCAAGTTGGTCGCTTAGGAAACGTAGTGGTTCCCAAGCGCGTAGTTCGAAACGCTAGGGAGACGCAGTTAATCGGTCGATTAATCACGTTGTAAAGTCTGTATTGATTGGGCCACGTACTCATCATGCCATCTGAACGTTTACCAAACTGGAAATCATATAATGAAACCGACAACAGTTGGGTATAGATGTATAACGGTCAAGCAACGATACGGTCACGAAACACGAAGGCCTTGACAATTCCACTAAGTGGGTGAGTGTCGCCTACTCATCATTGGCTGTAACACAATGTCATGTCAGAGGGTGTTTTCAAACAGCAACGTGGATCGTCGTGAACTCCGCAACTGGGTAGATGCAACTACCATCCTTGTTATAATGGAATGATCAAGGCTTTCATAACTCGTGACCATGTCATTGCACTGTGTGTTCTTCTGACCACCAGTAGCCACGCTGGTGGATAAAAATGTGTTGGGGACAATGTGGTACTCTGCCATCTCCAAACAAGATGGCCCAGTTTAGGTCTATTGATCATCCCGTCAAGTGGTGCACACAGCCTTTGTGCATGCAGTTAGTCGCCTTAGCTCGTCGGCTCCCGTAAGTCACTATCATAATCAGAGCTTAAGAGATGCAGGGACCAGTTTTGCCGAGAGCACAGGGAGTTTTAGGAATAAATTGTTAAACGACAAGACTCTAAAACCGCTAGGAACTTTGCAAAATGTTTGTCAGGTGTGTTTTTAGCGGAAGAGACTTTAACAATTCAAGCCCCAGTGCTGTGTGAGTTTTTAGCAGTTTCGACAAAGGGCATGTTTAATCACCTCACATTTACAATCGCCTGGCACCCGACCAAAATACAAAACGAAATCAACACAAAAAACGTTGTAGTATCTAATCCAAAATTCGCGACTGTCCCTGACAAAATGACGGAAATTGTAACGGATCGAAGTGTGATCAAACTACATCTACTGCTGAGCTATATGTAGTAGCCGTCTGACACAGGAGACACCTACCTCTGCCCAATCGGACAAAGCTCAGTTACATCCTATATGTACAGAAACCTTTGTAGATGGCTTCAATCTTGAAGCCAATGATGTACATTGCCTGCAGGACTGCACACACAGTCGGTGGCACAGGATTTACTTCACAGATCAGCAAAGATGTTATCGTAAGCTCGAAACCATCAGGTTATTATAACTAAGCCGACGCGTGAACCAGACAGAGAGTTAGCTTACTGAACTGATAGCATAAGAGTGATCGCCGGTGAAATAAACGAATTTTTAAATCGACTTCATCGGCAATCACTGTTTAAGCCCGATAGGATAGGGTGTTTGTGGCGGTACGTCTTTTTCCAGGATTCATACGTTCTATCCAACCAACGTTGTAATCAAACCATATTAATCTGGTGAGCTACACAGAATGAAGGATATCAGCCAGATAAACATTCACCGGTAAAATTAACCTTTATAAAAGCCGACAGCTATTCTTGACCGTACGAATGCTAACAGAACGTACACTTTTGCCTTTGAAGCAAAGCGACTCTGAGTTAGGATAGACATCTTTATGGCACATGGCACAGTCTAGGAATCGGTAAGATCCAAGATTAAGTAAGCGAACAGTGGATAAATGGAGTAAAAGATAGTTGTAGATTAATCAACCAACAGCAATAAGATATTAAAAAACTGGGCGTGGTTTGTGCAAGCAGACCACTGTAGGAAGTTAGTGGTTCCCTGAAACTACTTTGAGGAATTGGCTGCGGTCATTATCTGTAAACTGAACCATCGAAGCGAACAGATCAGGAACGGTTGGTGCTCCAAATTCGCACTTAATTGTTGTGCATCATAGAATATGTTTCAGATAACGTTATCTACAGTGGATAGGAAATCTAAGATAGTTATGGAAACAGGATAAACGTAAGTATGGAGGAGGGTGGTAAAACCATGATGGGAGCGTTGCTACAGAAGAAGAATCTTCTTATACGACGCCCACAAAAATCTGCTTGTATTTGTGAACAGCTACGTACGTTTGCATTGAATCGGCATCCTGGCTTAGTGAACTGTGATAAAAATTTCATCACAAGTTGACGGGATTTAAAACAGGATATCGGAAAACAGAGAGCAATCATATAAAAACTTTCACGAAGTCAAATTTTTCTTTTATATACTGCCCCTTACTGCTTGATTTGTTGATCAACGACTTAAAAAACTCCCTCCCAGCAAGGATTGATTCCCTAGCAGAGTCTGATTTAATCGTGACCTTTGAGTAAACCCTGTCTCAGGAAGTACTGTGTACCGTCGGTCAAAAAGAATGGTTCCCCTAGTGAAGTCAAAGTGAGTGGTATTAGCGTGGTTGTAGTGATAGTAGTATTCGTCCTTAAGTGGCAAACAATTTCTTGGATGTGTTGCATTCGTAAATTAATAAACTGTTACAGTGAGTATTAAGTGTTGAACCACGTTCACATACGTCACAACGACACGGTTCGGTGTACAGTTGAAAATCAATCTACCATGAGAGCTATGCACAGAGCTCACAAGTTAATTACATGTGGCCATGGCATCGAAGAGCCGATTTTAGGTGGTCGGCCACAAAGTTAAATCGTGTCTAATATCTCACTGTTCGTATCGAATGGATGAATCCAACTCTAAGGTACACGTGAGCCACAGTGGAATGATGCACACCATTCTGTCATGATGCGGAAAATGATGACCATAAGAATGGCAAGAGTAACGAAGAATCACTGCTAAAAATGACTAACAAGGTTGACAATCATAACCGAACCTAATTTTAAACAGACTACCATGCAAACAACCTCTCGAAGGCAGTATTATAATGACGCCGAATATTCAGCAAAAGCCAGTTTGCCTGTTTACTCCGGAATGTTATTAAGCGACCCACTTAAAATAATTGGCACCAGAGGATTTAAGACTGTCTTCTCTTTAAATCATAGGACGTTTGTTACCACATGATACACTGGTTTATGTATGGGTCGGATACCGTAGGGATGTTCAAACCTAGACAAGAATCGAGGTAACTGGTACAAGAGCACGGGACTATGTGGCTGGTATTCAGTGCCATTGGCAGCACACCATATCCAGGTCTCCATGGTTGTTGTTTAGTTTGAGCCGAGTTAAGGACAGGTTGGATGGGTTCAACTGTTTTCTATCGATGTACACATTGTTATGCAATACAGTACTACGTACTACATGATACCTGAAATATAGACATCGAGCAGTTGTGTTGAAACAACAGCATCAATATTGACATATTTTCAACCAAAACGCAGTTAACAATAGCAATCTAGTTGCCGTATTCAAGCGCACAAACTCAACATAGTGGATCTGAATGCACCATGGACTACGCAGTTGGAGAGGTGTGCCCAACGCTTGGATCGCCCCACAAGCGTGCTGTTTAGCTGGCATCCATCGGAAGATATAATCGTATTGATTGAAACAGTAAGCATAGAGGCTACTAAAAACTTAGGTAAACAAGCATTTATGTGCACTTCCATCCAGTGTATCCCATAAATATGATGGATGTGCAGGTTAACGGGAGCAAAATTATGTTCGTCTATTAAGACAGGCATTAGCTTACATGATCGATCAGCGCTGAACGACTGCCAGTCTATCAGTCTTGAAATAAACTTTAAAAAGACTCCACAACTCAGGCTTATCCTATTAGCTGTAGTCCACGGAATGCGAAGAATAGGATGCCAGCATATCAAGCGCGTAAATGCTTATGACATCTGAGATTAAGTAACACCACTTTCCTCCAAAGAGTGGTATCTTTTTATGTTTTTTTCGGGCTCGAATAGCTAAACAGCTGGACACCAATCTCTATTCCTCTACTTTAAGATATATGCATACGGTCAGTTTGTCCAACAACTAGGTTAGTTGATACACAAAGTTTGGAACTCACCGAAGCAAAAACATTGCGTTATTTAGGACGATATGTATCGCTGCATCCACGCCATCAAAAGGTTTATCATTATGGTAATCCGAAGCTGCCGAACCGTCGAGACCACGTTTAAGCTTAGTTTGCGTAACGAACGAGTTTTTGGACAAAGCCGTAGCTCGAAGCGGGTAGACGGCCGTTCTTTCGGTCGCGTGCGCTTTGGCCGAGTCAAACCAAGTACGCAATCCTCTGACCGTTGAAGGCCATTCTGTGTATCGGTTATCAGGCTGTGGACGGTGAGTTCCACTACGCACGCGGATCACGCAGGGGGGTTAGATCATCAAACATGTTAACACGCGGACGCACTAGCAGACGTACGCGCGCATACACGGACGCACGAAAGCACTACGCACTAAACGCATTGGAGGGCATTCGGGGTCAAACTATCTTTGCATCACGGTATTAGTTGGAAGTACGCACGTATCGCCGCTTTCGGATTGGTCAATTCAAACCAAGCAAAAACTGTATGTGTATGACGTTTGGCGCGTCCAGGCTACAACAATGCCCTAGCTTTCTGAAATCGTGAGGTCACGCGTGGTATGATTGGTTGGTATTCTGCCTTCGGCCTTGGAACGGCCATATGAGAGGAGGAGATTAGGCCATACGTTAGCGCGTGTGTCTGCCAGTTGGAGGATATGCCAAAACTGGTGTGTTTCTCTAGTTGTGCTTGTGCGTGTGTGTGTGTATTCTTGCGTTCGTGTGCATCAGTTCTCAGTTCACTGATTCAGACCGAACTGTGTGTGAACGTTTGTTATATTGGTTGCGAGAGGGTTCAGAACGAAAAGTTAAGATCGACCTTGACCCAGCCGGACCCAGTGTGCAAACCACGAATCAACTGTGTGTGACTGTCTTTCAATTCATCCATTCACCTGAACTAGGCATGTTCTTATTTGCTATGGCAGCAATGCGCGTGCGACCTTGGAATACACAACGCGTTGAAACAGCACTTCATGCAACAATTTGTGCGGCTAAATCCACACTGTACCGGTCGATTTCCGTTTCGCAATAGCGGATATGGCATAAACAGCATCTCCATCTTAGTTTTAGGCAGCTTTGTTTTCAGGACTGAGAGCCCTTCGCAGTACAGTTCATTTACCCTGTTGGATAATTTGACTTACCTGGCGCATGTTGAAATCATACCTTAACCACATTTATCGAAGCTGACTCCAATTGCATAATAGTGTGTGTACATAGTTAACTTAACTACCGCACTAGTTTCTCCGTTATTCCGATCAAGCGTAATAAAAGACTGTTCGGAACAAACAGTTTGATAGGATGAACGGATTGCATAGAATGGTAGTCGGAGAAGAACTTAGCAGCCGGGTTCACGTACGTGATTCTCCGAGAAACTGCTGCGCACGCGTTCTATCTTACCGCCGCTAATTTTACGATTACAGCATATCGAACACACTTGATCGTACCATTCGCAATTTACGTTGAACTTTACTCGGCTTATTTTGATAAAACCGTTGTCTGTGAACCGTTTTGGCCTAATCGTGTACATGGTTAAATACCTCGCATCCAGGAGTGCATTCTGAACATCTTCGAACACCACCATTAACCGTCCACAACTGTGTATTTTCTACTGTCATTTGGGGTACGTTGAAGTTTGACTACAAGTTGCGCACCGTGCTCATGCGATCATGACTTTTTCGATTCAGGGCCAGTATCGTTACCTCATGGAAGCGTGACTAGAATTCAAGCCCCGATCGTGGTAAGAATATGCACTACGGATGAGGGTTAACAAAATCCAAATTCGCTTCTGGCGTGTTTTTCGAAAGTATGTCTGAAAACGAATGCAACGGTTGCATATGAATGATGCTCAATCAAACTCCCGACTTTTCAGTAAAATCATTTACTAACGAAATTCAGACATTTTCTAGCACTACGCTGTTGAACTGCAGAGGACGTTCGTTCGAATCACTGTAGTTATTTTGTGCATAGAGTACACAAGCTAAAAAATTTAGTCTCCATTTTGTATCTTTCCTGCATATATCGTGTTTTTTCTGCTCGTTTTTTTCTCAGGGGTTTTTACTTGCGAACAGCTTAAGATTCCCGAGTGATTCTGCCATGACGCTGAATACTTCCTACTTAGTTCAACTTTTACTGTGTGATTTCTTTTTAGTCAAATTGACATAACCGGATCCTGTAGTGCACCCCACTGAAATCCTATACGACTTGATGAAACAGTGCACACTAACATGCGGAGTTTGCAAAAACTAGGGATGAACGTCTAACTACAGATTCATATTCCGTCCCAAATTTCATGGGCAGTTTATCTTTCTTCTTGCCGACCGACACTGACACAAATGTTCCTTTAACTATATGTTATCGTGCATGGTGGTCGGATTCAACGTACTAGTAAGCTCTAACAAGTGGCTGCTCTGTTTTCAGAAAAAGTGCGTTGGTTTGTGTCATTCCAGTTACTACGAACAATTAGGCTACGCAGTGTATGAACCTTCACGCAGGTGGTATATCAGAATTTATGTGGGCAAATGGATCATCTGTGTTATGCAAGTTTCTATGACCTGTGGTAAACTGTACATCCGCCTTTAAAGTGCGCGGATGTGTGCTGACGATGTCTCTGTCTCCAGACATACTGTACAATCTCTGGCTGCCTTCTGTTCGTGGCGATCTATTCACCTAGATTACTTTATCCCGTCAGTAAATATAACGACTTCTGGCTAATTAGTTCGAGAAAAAATGCTCTATCAGCTTTATTTGCTCTTATTTCATATTTACCTAAAACGCTGAACATTCCCACATCATCCGTGCGCTCTTGTTTATGAACTGGGCTTCTGGTCCATAATGTAATGAGGTTTCCATTGAATCATCGTGGGCACTCCCGTACGGGTCTGTGCATTTGGCTGACATTATCTGTCGCGGATATCCGCCCGTTGTTTCTAGCCCGTTAGCCGGATTTCATTGGGCGCTGTCTCGTTCAACCTCTCGTGTTGTCCATGTTCCATCCGCTTTTGGCCTCTGAATATATCTTACCGTAAAGTTGAAATTTTCTGCTGAGTCATAGAATATTCGTCTGCCTAACTTGATAACCTATTACAGTAGTGCCATTCACGTTCTCTTATGTGTCAGTGGGGACGCTTAATGAAGTGTCCATTTCCGGTAGCTGGAAACAGCGATGGTGTTGCAAGAAGATCGGGTTTAGGATTTAAGTAGTGGGATGCTCACCGAGCTTGGCATGTGATCTTGGGCGTGCACACGCTGAAACACATCAGCTGAAACATTCACGCACTGATGATGTCACTTAGTGTAGTGGGGTGGGGCGATCGTGCTACCCTACTCATACCACTGCTATCCAGTAGTGGGGGGCTAGAACATAGAATCTGACATTGAAGTAGTCGCAGGAAAAATACAAGAAGAAACGTCGGAACGTAGCATCACCTGAAATGGTTCTTGGGACGTAAGGGAATGTAAAGGAACTGAGCAGTGGCGTCTATAGCAATCGTGACGGTCTGGGCCCATTACCGTAAACAGACGAATGTTTTTGTTTGTTGTCTTGTTGAAACATGTAGCCCACGTGTCGTTTTCCTGAATAATAATTCTTGTGCCACCTGCGTTCTTGGTTCACAACACTACTTTGGTTATGAAACGTTTGCAACCTAAATACTAAGCTCGGCGGGTGTCCGCTGTTATTCAAATGAGTAACTAGCATTGACATAATTTCAATGGCTTTATTAGGTGAGAACGACAAAGTAGCGAACAAGACTTGTTTTCCGTGTTTGATCATCAGGCTAATTACAACACAACAAATATGAAAACAGTAACTGGAGTGAGTAAGAGAAACGGTCAATAGAGGTTATGGACAGCGTGTGTTATTAGTTACGTAATCACTGTTCCAATTCGTGGGCTTGACTGATTGTGGGCCAGGGTAGGTTAAGTGTCCGCACAAACTTCTTCTGAGCACAGAAGTCAGGGCTGCGTAATCGGATACTAACGGCCTCGGCAACGGTCGACAGTCGGAATCTCACCATCTTTGATCGATTCCTTGGCACTCGGTAAACAATCTGCAAAGCGTCTTTCTTACTGACAGAATGATTAGAGTCAGTCGAATGAGCAACGATTGCACTTGTAACTGTTTCAACCACACCACTATTCAACCAAGCAGAATGATGTTCACGCATTCTGTAGTACGACCAATGTATGATGCTCGACACGAACAAACAAATGGGTACACACAACAGCTGGTTGTAGAACAAGGAAGTTTGTTATTGAGTTGTGACATGATAATGGGTGTTGAACGGAAACTCACGCACAATTGAGCGGCAAAGTAGGTTGTTTCCACTGACTTTTTCAGCTTTCTCGAGATCACTTCGGCCATGGGATCACTCTTGGAAGAAAGACTGATAAACGTAAGTTTCTTATTCGCAGAAGGTGACTTAGATTTCAACTCTACCGCCTGCATCGCCTTCTGAAGGAAACTTATTGGGTAGCCATTCTGCATGAACACTTCTTGTAGAAAGTCTAGCTCAGCTTGTAAAGTGTCAGGAGTGCAGATCTTTCACGCCTTATCCGTCAGACATCGTATGAGGTTTCGCTTTTGATTTAGCGGAACGAAACTGTCAAAGTGAATGTATTGGCCACTCCAAGTTTGTTTTCTGTAAGCATGTCGTTGGAGTGAGCCATCTTCCCGTCTTACTATGCCAACATCCAAGAAATTCATTTGACCGTTGTTGTCCGACTCCTGGGTGAATTTAATATTGCTGTGGGCTGAGTTAAAAGCTGCCATAACTCTGTGCATGTTGGAATTATCGTTCGCGATGCAAAAGATATCATCAACATAGCGTTTATAAAATGCAAATTGTTCAATGACCGCACTTAATTGGTTGGTCTCGAGTTTGCTCATGAAAACGTCGGCTAACAGTGGACCTAAAGGCGAGCCCATTGCCACTCCATCTTTCTGTCGGTAGATTGCACTGTTGAACAGAAACTGAACGTTACTCGTACAAAGCAACAGCAGTTCTCTCAATTCATCTTTAGGGATGCCCACTTGTTTGTCGTTACGCTCAATGTAACCGCATAAATAGTCAATTGTCTCTTGTAGAGGCACGTTCGTAAATAATGAGGCAACATCGAATGAGAACATTCTTAGATTGTTTAGGTTCAGACCTTGGACTGCGTCAACGAAATGAAAGGTATCCCGGAAACTGTGTTTTGCTAGCTCAAACATGGAAAACAAGTCTTGTTCGCTACTTTGTCGTTCTCATGACTTCATTGGGTATTTTCGAGCGCTTTATTAGATGTATGTCACGTGAGTCTACGTCTCTCTGCCTAAGACTGATCATCCGAATGTCTAACTTGGCTATTTTTTTTAAATTCAGACAATGCGTATTGGAAAGTGATAAATATTAGTTTTCAATTTCAAAGATAGTTTACACAAAGTGCTAATGCAATTGACCCCGTTGCCATAGTACTGAAACCGTCTTCTCACTCTTATATGAACCCATTTGACTTCCGCACTTTCCACTGTTTTGCTACGATGTTCTAAGCCTAACAGTGTGTCAACAACTGTTTTCTTTTCTGAAGACAGACATGATGAGATCAGCTGAATTTGGGTCCATAACAATGTCAGACCTGTGGGTGTCACTCATTGATCGATACCATCATTAGTAGTATACAGTATAATCATCGATCGTCTGACCTTTCTGTAACGTCTTTTTCCAACTTCAACACTACTGGTACTTTTAAACGATTGTTTTGGTCACTACTTGAGTGAATAAACGTACTAAACATAATCGCAGGAAAAGTCGTCGACTAATTTCCATTGAAAGTCATTCAAGAGGAACCAGAGTTCTCAACCAAAACGTCCCTTTCAGAGTGTCGCGAAGTATGATCATGAAGCAACTTAAAATGTGACACAATAACAGTTCTCTTTAATCAACATGTTCAAGACACGGTGATCTTTTTTAATCCTTAACCGATTCCCTTGAAACGAGGAGCTGTCGCCACAGTTGACGTTTCAAGTTGAACGTCACTCACATTTGATCGCAACTTTTCCATTCAGATAGACTGTCCAGCCGGCTTCTTTCAAAGATAACTACTGGACTCGAATTTTGCTTTCTTCTGAGCTAGTCAATAGTGCATATCCTTCCAACGGCCGGGACTAGAACTCCGGCCAGGTTTTCATGAGGCAACCGCGTTGACTACTGCCACACTGACCTCATACTAATATATGTGAAAACTCAACTACTTTCGCTTGTGAGTAATGATCAGTTTGCCCCGTCGTCTTGATAAGAAACGCAGTTACTGTCTGTTAACTCCAGTCGATAACCCTGTGATTAGAACTTCCTAGACAGATCAAAACAGTTGATGTTCTTCGTTTTTATTTAGCACCATGTCATTATACGAGCGCTTGGCATGTATTCCGATCTCCTGAACTCTTCTGTTCACATTCCGAATCGACCACAGAAAAATACTGGGCAAGGACCATACTGGTGTTACAAACGTCTTCGTTCTAACAAACCACGATAAGCACCTATTATCATTTTCTGTAATACTTCTACCTTGCTCACTGTTTATCTACTACTTGTGTCTCCACTTCTTAGATAACACGTTATAGATCTTCTTAGAGTGGTTTAGGACCAAAAACTTGATAGTCCTGTTTTTGGCTTATTCGTCCGAAATATATCAGTGGATTATCAGTTCGTGCTGACAATCGACGGGATGCGCTCCTGTAATCGTCCAGTGAAAGAATACCATCGAGTTCAGCTCACCGACCCGCTAGCATAGATACACATTTGCTTTGATGCTCTAGCACAAAGGTCAGTGTTCCGATGTCAGACTATCAAGATCACAAACGTTTATGGCTGATGCCGCCCAGTGGCTACAGATGACAGCGGTAATTTGTCAACGAAACGACTACTATGAACTTCTAACAGAGGAGAGTATTATGCACCGGACCGCTTATGATGCATTTGCATCTCATGGAAATTGCCTCAACGTGCTCGTCTGAGACAAGCTGGATCGTGCACATCGGTCAGTGGAAGTTATGGATGAACAGGTAAACGCGATTAGTCATTACTGCAACACACAGACAGCAAATTGCGTTTGAAAATCACGAAATTCTATTCTCACTTGTTTGATGCTCATCCACGTTGTTAGAAACACTCCGTTTGAAGTGTGTGAGTATCGTCGTTTTCTAATGTCATTTAACAGTTGTCAAACCTAAGTTTGTTTCTGATTCTAATGTGATTAAACCAGCCGCCTGTTGGTACAGCAGATGTGGAAACCGTGATTCTGTTCTAGTACAGTAGGTGAGGCAAGTTGAGGAATATTATGTCACAACTCGTTTATTTTACAATGTCCTTTCTATCTTAGGTTCAGGCCCTACGTTATGCCGCGTCTCTGATCGAGCCCATCTGACAGAGATGGGAGGATTTGCACGATTGAAACAGTGGAAGAAAAACTTGTTTCGGACGAACTTTTCCACCACTTGCGAAAAAACAAATTATCGTATAATAAATAAACTGGAAGTAGATGTTTACTTCTGGCCGCTATCTTTGGCTCAAGTGGGCTCAGAAAATGTTTAGTAACTAGTGTAAAACCAGTGATTTCATTGTACTATTACAATTGGCAATTAGTCTTTAACTCTTTCTGTAGCTATCACAGAATCGTGGATGACCGCAGTAACTGAAGTGTTTGAGTGTTTCTTTCACAGCTGAAGACTGTGAAGCCAATCTCTTATCACCAGGCGTGGGGATTCAGCAATGATATCTTGCAGGGTGATTTCGGGACACTGTTCTATCTTCGCCAAAATCCGTGTTCTGATATCTGCTTCTTCTGATGATTGGAGTCCACAGGCAAAAATCAGACATTTGAATTGATCTCCGGTCATTGTTCGGAGCTTGAAACGTTCGCACTTCCGATAGACTGTTCCAGCGTACGTCACCCAGTCAACATCTGCTGACTTCACGAGCTTCAAGCACTGATGGCATATGTAAAACAGGGATGAGTGGTCGCCAAAGATATGGGACAGTGTCTGTGTGGTTTCGTCAAAACTGAAATCTCTTGGGTTCTTCGGCAAGATAAAGTTGATGATGATGAGCATAGTGGCATAAAAAGTCGGATGGGTGGAAACTAGCCAAAGTCACTTCGCGGCCGCTCTGAGCAGGTCTCCTAACTAGGACAAAGTCAATCGTTTTCTCCTCAAGGACGAAGGTGGTTTTTTGGATGGGAAGAAATGAAAATCTTAACAGAGCTCAAGACTGTGAAGGCAATCTATTATCAAAAACAAGTAGGCACAAGTAAAGGTTTTTAGTCATTTCATATATGAAAGAAGAATAAACTACCGGATAACTGATGTATTTTACGTTGGTATGCGACAATACAGCGAATTGTGCAGACATCCGGTTCAAGAATTTTAGACACAAAATCACAAGGACTTCTTTGTACAAATCTATCGAAAGCTTCTTGTTATTTCCATAAACTAGGTTTCTCAACAAATGAAGATTTGTCACCAACAAAGTGTTGGTATTTAACAGTAAGAAAGAAAGTCGAAAGGAGTACAGAATGAAACCAGAAACACAAATCTAACTTGGTGTTAGCTGTTCATTTTTTTTCCTAATAATTGTCTCAAAGACATTTTACTGTTTTGGTGCACAAGTTTCGAATGTGTTAGTTCTCTGGTACTCTGATTTTACTATAGCATACTTAGTTTTTTGTTTTTGTTTTTGTGCTTTTAACGTGTCCCACAAACCATTTTAGCTCGATCTTTACAATGTTGTATACTTTTGTCACTATGATATTGCATGTGTTCGATAGTAGATGCTTAAAAATTGATATTCTTCCAAGTAAAAGATTAGTCATATTTACTTCTATCCGATAGAGTATAGATAGTAACGTGGAAGAAGGCGCTTACACTTTGTTCACGAGTGTCAGTCTCGAAAATTCGAATCATTCAATACCTTATTTAGTTATACTCACAACTCATGAACAGAAATTAGGTCTAAAAAAAACTAATAATAGCAAGTATCAAGCAAACTGACACAAATGAATATTGTACTGGTGAGTGCGCGTTTCATAGCCAAATTTGAAAATAAAAGTATGTATTAATTCTCTGGTTACAGGACCGGAGTATTCGGTTAGCATTATGTTCTAATTCTGTTTTTCTGGATCCACTCAGTTAGCAAATATTATAGGAATACATATCATTAACAAAATGACAGACACTCCACTTTATTCTCTATTAGGTGGTCTTGAAAAATAATCACTTTTCGATGTTCTTCACGAGGACTGACTGTCTGTGTGCGTGTCAAAAGCATTGTAAGAATGATTTGGAAAGGTAAACTAGTAATACTGAACTGAAGTGGACTATCGCCAGATCTCAAAATCTCAATCCTTGTTTTAACACATTGGATGACTATTTCGTTTTTGAATTTTGACAACACCTGACCTCATCAGTTTGTGTTAGCTGGGTGGTTTGAAGCAACTTAAAAAATTAACTTCTTTCTACGTCCAGCGTGTTAGCCAGATGAAAAATATCTGCAATCAGCTTGGTCGCAAGATAAAAATATACGAGTTACTACTTCACTTCAGTTACATAAAAACCTTTGAGAAAAGCCTGAGACACTAGTTAAACCACGTATTTCACTGGAATAGATGACAATAGGCCAACCAACACATTCGTTATTCAACTCAGTGTCCATGTTTTCTAATGCTGGTAGCTGATAGTTCCATTGCCAGCCTTTTCGGACTGTTCGTGGGAGGTCATTTAGTACAGTTTACCGTAAGTTTTGGTATTTCATCGAGGGTAAACAGTGTTTTATGTGTGAACAATCTACGGAGACCCTCCAAATAAAGGTTCGTCAAGATCACTCGAAATATCGATGTAATGACATATAAATTAAAGTTCTATTATTTAGCTTCCATTCAGTTCATTTATCCAGATTAATAGGTAATCTAATGTTTTGCACTTCAGGGTGATATTTTAGTTTGTCTTGTTCGCACGTTCATTCACAAAAGAAGTTTTGCGTTCGTTTGACCCATGATACTAAACAGGATAGTACTCAACTAAATGAATACACATTCGCACTGAGTAGCAGTAAGCATGTGATTATTCTCACACTCATCCCCGAGTACGCTTAAATACTGACCCCAATAACCTTCGTTGTTATTTACAAAAACAACCCCACGACTTAGTTCATCATTCGGTTTTGTAAGCATTGATTTACATCTGAGTATATCCAGGTCAGTTCTTGATACATGAGACGCAAAGTATATAAACACTTCAGTAAAAGGAACGGCAGTTTCACCTGCCTGATGAGTCTAAACAAGAATGAAACGGATCGTGGAGTGTCGGTTTGATGGTGAACCTCAAGAATCATTAAGAACAATGTGATCTCTTCAATTTAGGTTGCTATGAGCTTAAGGGCTATTGAAACGGGGTTAAAATAAGATGGATCTCAGTCATTACAAATTGCACGCCCGCATGCATTTTACGGATGGAGCCGTACCACACGAGAAGTATTCAAGGTCACGGTCGAAACAGGCAATTGATGCGGGTGGTTGCCAGGACGCTTTTGTCACTGAAAATTCCTGCTCATCCACGTTTGTAAAATCAACACCTTAGAGTGAACCGTTTACAAGTGAACAGGTTAGACTAGCTGTGGGTGAACTTTATGTGGTGCTTTAGGAACTTACAATAGCTTGAACAAGTTGCACATCGTTTACATATACTTACCCAGTAATGATGTGTTCTGTGAGAATCAACCACATACTGTACAATCTGTTTTCGGTCTAAGAACGTAGTGCATAAGAACGACAATATCTATCATACCCAATTCTACGTTTATAGCCCTGGCCCTCTGGCCATTATAACTGGAGATAATAGTGTCTATTTAGAATGGTCGCATTCGACAGCTTTTCAAAAAGAGGTTTCTACTGACGGATAACACAAACGTCTCAGCATGAATACAGTACTTCTCCTTATTACAATGATTGAATTTTTGCGGCTTATTTAGAATATCTGTTATTACGTATAAGAAATATTGTTCATGGCAAACTTCAAAAACGGGGAGGTAAATCAGTCTGGTTAGGTTAAATTTGTCTTGATCGTACTGTAGCGACCTAGAGATTTCCGTGGCCTATCTGCGACAGAATTTGTAAAATAGCCCCAAAACTCATAGTTACATATCGTACACAGACTATTAAGAAACTTCGTATAAAATATATCGTCCGATTGTTTGTCTGTGTGTCATGTGACGGTGAGGTGTCAATCCGACTCACACACCTCAGGTTTACTTGCTCGCCAGAGGCTGGTTTCTAATCTCCCTAGCTATCTTCTGTGTATTTGTAGCGTTATGTGAAGTCACTCGTACATTCCGCCAAGTAAAATTTCGATCTTTGCTCTCAACAGTCTTTTGCTATATCACATCTGGTAAATTTGTATCGAGTAAGAGCGATTTAATGCGTCGTGTATTAAACTACGTGTAACAGTGACTGTAGACTCTCCCCTTTGCTTATGAATCGTCTCAGCATTTTTACTTTTTTAGGTTAATCTGGAATCGTACAACTCACTGTTCAAAACAATGATGTACTCACTTGTTTATCAAATGCCCCTTATCGAGCTCTGTCTATCACGTCGGTCAGTAATCAGCAATTCAAACTTTGAAAGGCCAGATGATGTTCTACCCGCCAGGATTCACAATGAACCTTCATAATATCTGTGAGAAGAATGATAGTATTAAAATACAAAATGCATTACAATCCAACCTCTTAAAAACTCTCCGATTTAAAAATCGATTTAATTTTCTAGTTGGCTAGTTTGTGTTACCTTTTTGTAGAAAATACTATTAGCGCACTGATATTTCACTACTAACTCATATTTCATTATTAGATAGTTAAACAATAAAATTAATTCAAAGGAGAAATCAGTCCACGGAACTTGTATATCAAGAAGGAATTGGACATTCTTTCAATTTGAGTCGTTGTTAATTGTTTGTTCACAAGTAATCCAGCCAAGTTACCAACGATCACCATTTTGATCAACAGCGACGACCATATCCATGGAGAACATTTTCGTGATATTTACTTCATATTTACTATTGTCCCAAAATCATTCAACACATGACTGTTGAATTTGTACTCTCTACATATACAGATTTCAATGTACCGCGGAAAAACGGAATGCAAATGTTCTTCTACTTGCTTGACGTTGGGTCAACAACTAGCTGGCTAATTCATTACAGTTGAATGTAAACCAATATTTTGTATTAACTTTTACAACTCTACAGAATTGTGTAACCTAGTTATTTGGAATATCCGGCGTTTAACCGCCATTAGTATAACCGTAAAAACTAATTCGTGAAAAGACAAAATGGAACCAACCATTAATTAGATTTTACCACTCGGATGATATTACTTATGAATGTAAAAGGATTGTAATTGATTTTTATTAGCACGACTTTTCATCAACAACATCGTTTTAAGCTATAAGCCATATCCACAAATACTATGACTGTAGATACCGTTGGTTCTGGAAGAAATCCACGAAATAGCAGATGACAAACTTATACAAAAGAATAAGAGGGAGAAAATGAAAAATAAACATCGGATGATAAAATGGTTGAAGGGGGCTCAGCATTTCAGAAGGCAGTGGAATTTTTTGGGAAAAGAAATCAACGGTCTTGGGGATGCCGATTATTTACTGTGAGAGTGCCATTTCGGACAACAATTTCAACAATCGGATTGAATTATCCGGAACTCCCCAACCAGGAGGACGTCACTCATAAATCCTGCTTTCCGGGACTATCAGGTCTTTCATCACCCATGATCATTTCATCGTCTCGTCGTCTTTTGGTTTCGTTTAACCATCAGAGAACATACTGAAAACTGCGTGGTTCTGCAGATGCCCCCTCGGCATACAGATTGCTCCTCTTAATGAGTGAAGACCGTATAATTCTTTTTAAAGCCTCTGTTTTCATTCGCGAATATGTGTCAAGTACTCGTTGACAGACTGTCGCCTTGCTCACACGGTCAACCGAGATGACACAGGTTGGCTGACAGAGACAATGGCGGCCAAATATCCCGAATGTGTATTAACGTTTTACACCACTTTATCAGGTCTATACAACCCAGGCTAAACCTAAGTCCATATACGTACTTTAAACGCAGTCTTTAAGCAAAGATCGGCAACTTTGCGACGTTACAAATGACGTAGATTAGCAACTGTAGTGTATGCTTTCCTCATACCTTTAAACTCCTCGTCAGCAACATTGCGTGTTAACGAGATGACATTATCCAGATAAAGGAAGCGATCAACAATTGTGAATGATCTGCCTGCAACTAGAATGGTAGGAACATTGACAAACCAAACTACTAATGATACTCTAAACTACGACGATACGAAAAGCATATTATACAGACAGGCCATATCATCCAAATTGTTCAGGGTGGTTTGTATGGTCTATACGGGAAAACTATGTAAAGAGTTATCGATCGTACAATCACTGTCAACCAACTTACTGTCTGGAAAAAAACCCGCCCTGAAATCCACGAAACCACCGAGTGTTCATTCCAGAATACTGTCAACCACATAGTTAGAAAGAAATGGAGACATCGGACGTCCCTGCTAAGATCTGCATAAGTTGGAGAATGCTCGGGATGGCTGCCCATAAATCCACAGCCTATATCCACAGTGAAGACCCAGCGAATACAACAAACTCACACGCATGTGGTAATTCGAACATCCAGGGCAGTCGTTTGCAGACCACAACACGTCACAGTTTCGGGTCCACCAGTCGTAACAGCACGACTATAACCAACCATGAGATTCCTGATCACCCTGAATATGTTGGTCCAACGACTGCCAGTCGACACATATTGCTGTCTGTGATGATGATGATGATGATGATGATGATGATGATGATGATGATGATGATGATGATGATGATGATGATGATGATGATGATGAT
>LUCH01002152.1:61035-97747 GCA_013368495.1 Paragonimus heterotremus | reverse complement strand
GCTCTTGTCTTTTCTCTATCAGGTCGGGTCGTAACATCAAGGCAGCTACATCCGCTGCGAGTTGCTCCATTGTCTTTTGCATTTCTTTCTGTGTCTTCTTGTCCGTATTGCCGTTTGCATCCACTGAGGCCACGGACATTACTGCCAACTCCCGTGTCACCTTCACAAGCTCATCAAGGTCCATCAGCAGAGTGACATGGGCAATACGGACTTGGTCGCGAACCGCTATCGGGAGACCTTCAATGAACTGCTCCGTTAACATCTGCTGTCGTGGTTCGTGATCCAATCCTGGCAAAGCCCTGTCCAACAAACCTTGCAGAATGGCGGCAAACACGGATGGATCCGCTCCTTGTCCAAGCCTGACCGCCTTGAACCGCCGCATGGTATCCTGGCGGTCAGCGGGGCGGTCAAACGCCACCACCAGTGCCTCCTTCGCAGCGGCCCACTCCATTTTCGCAACGCCTCTTCGCGCTGCGTCCAGCACCGTCTTCGCCCTGCCATTCACCAGCGTCCGCAGGGCAGCCAGTTTCCCACGGTCGGTCTTGACTCTGACCACTTCGGCCACGTCCTCGAAGTCCTCCAGGAACGTCCGGACGTCTCCATCTTTGAACGGCTGCAGCCAGGGTATTTTCATCCTCGCGTTCGTCACGGCACCAGTTGTTGTGACCGCAAAAGACGCTTGGCCTGAGGATTCGTTTATTATGCAAACTTTGTATAGTTCATGTCAAAAAAAGCAAACCAGAATCGCGTACACTCATTTGCATGTCAAACATGCATTCACGTACACTGGGTGGTAGTACGTTGTCATTCCCCTTGGTGAAACTTCCTTCATAGAGCGTATACACTATTCCGATAGTCTATTCTTGTCCGTCGTCTTCCTGGCGTTCGGAGCTTGCTCTTTTGTTCTTGAATGCTGCCTGTGGGTAATATACTACTCGTGAGTAGGATACTATTCACAACGGAACTGTGTCATACAACAACGTAAGATATCGTCTAAACTTGAAAACATTGTTTCCTCCAGTCGCCTGTATTCAGTGTATACGCAGATATCACCAGACTTTTTCAACGCTGTTGCTACGTAGCCGATCTAATCGGCAGGCTCAATTACTGGTGCCACTACGTTTGGTTAGAACAAACGATTCAGTTCAGTCTTGTATTTCTCCCGGATGGCTACCGAAACTCTCTTAACAGGTAACGCATCTAGTGTGACATTCTCGATTGCAGGTAGGTTAACGGTACTCGACACAACTCAAAGCAGGGTACTTGGTCGAATAGCTGAGTATCTTCTGTTTCACGATCAAAGTTATCGTAATGAATAGTCACGGGATCCTGTTGTGAACAATCAGATTCAACTGCGCAAACCAACGATCTCGCGTGAAAATCAGAAGGGTAAGAGGCCCCCTGTGATATGTTTTATTGGTCTAACAATTGACGTATGACAGTTGAAATGGAAGACGTAAATAGATCACCAACTCAAGGATGAAACAATTACCACAAAATGTTATAACATTTTCCCTCATCAAGAAATGTGAACAGACAACAAATGGTAAGTCACAGGGAAATGACTTGACATGTGTACACTTATCGGAGAAACAATATTTGGAAATGATCGTCAGTATGCAATGGGTTCATGCGTCTCTATTCCTCAGACTGTATGGATGTGCACGCTGTTGTTGTTTGATTAACGTCTCAAGATTACGTGATTGATCGTTATCGGAGGAATCATATTGTTGTGTATGCCAACTGAGGAGATACTGGCATGGTGCTGCGTGACGGACGCGATTAGAGGGTACCGATATCATCATTTCGGTCGAGGGTGTCGATAGTCCGTGCATGGATGTCTCGGGCATGTCTTCTGTTTTGGGGGCTAGTTGCTGAAGAGAAACTGTTTCTTCCGTGCCATTTTTAAAACCGATGTACGCGTACTGTGGATTGCACTGAACTAGTTCAACTTCTTCGACGAGTGGATCATAATTAGACTGCCTGACATTTTTCTTAAATAACACTAGTCCAGGTTTAGTAGGCCATTTCGCTAGGATTGTTTCGGAGGTCGACCTCCGGTTATAGAGGAGTAATCTTTTTTGTGGTGTGGCATTAATTGCGGTACACAGGAGTGATCTGACAGAGTGCAGAGCATCGAGAAGAACAAATTCCCATCGGTTGGTTATCAAGTTATGAGATTTCAAGAGGAGCAACACGGTTTTCCACAGCGTCTCATTCAGACGCTCTACTTGCCCTTTACCCCTGGAGGCTGTATTGTGTCGTTCTACTTGTCGCGACTCCCCTTTTGTGAAGGAATTGTTGAACACTAGACGACATAGATGACGATCCACGATCAGGATGAGTGTACGCCTGAGTGTCAAACAACGAGAACAACGGACAAAAACGTTTAATAACAGTCTCGATAGTCTGGTTGGCAAATGCAAAAGCAAAAGGAAATCGAGAATATTCACCAATAATTGTTAATAAGTAGCGATTGTGGATTACTATTGAAAGGGAACCCTTTTAAATCAATTCGAATGGTTGTGTGACTTTTATGAGCTCGCCTCGAGTTTTGGAGAGAAAAAAACGAGGTTTGATTTCATAGCATACTAAACATTTAGCAACAACGCTTCGAACTCTTTCCAGAGAAAAGGGGAGGTTTCTGGCGTGCACGAAGTGCGTCAACTGAGAAACACCGGGATGACAACGCGATTCGTGTAGTTCCTCCAAGTCAATATTTGTCGTTAGCGTCCCGCAATAATCACGTGAGAGTGCATCTGCCATTCGATTATCTTTACCAGGTTGATACACAGCATCAAACTTGGATGGCGACAGTTCCAACTTCCAACGTTCAATATTATCGTTCTTGACTTTCTGTCTGAGCTGGTTGTCGTAGATGAAGGCGACGGAACGTTGGTCAGTAACAAGTTTAGAATGGTTGTGAAGTGGAATGTGTTTCCATTTAGGTATGGATTCCACGACAGCATACGCCTTCTTTTCTACGGCGGATTGGTGCCGTTCACTGGACGACAGATAACGCGAGAAGAAGGCTATCGGTCGACCATTTTGATTGAGAGTGGCTGCGATCGCCACGTCAGAGGCGTCTGTCTCGACACCCAAGGAGGTGTCGTACTGCATAGTAGAAATAGCAGCTTTGGACAACTCGTCTTTCAGAGCCTCGAAGGCTTCTCTGACTTCATTTGGTAGAGGGAATGTGTTATTATGCACAAGTTTGTGAATCTTAACGGAGAAGTGAAATATCCACCGTGAATAGTAGGCTGATAGTCCCACTATTCGTTGCGGGGACTTCAAGTTAAGGGAAGGGGCTAATTATTGTATAGGTTTCAAGCGATCGGGATCCGGTTTGATACTGTTCTTGGTCATTTCATAACCTAAGAGTTCGGTGTGTTTGGCGGTGATGATGTTTTTTGATTCATTGAAAGTCATTCCGTATTTCGTGGCCACGTCTGGGAACTTCCGAAGATTGAAATCATGTTCAACAAAGTTGGTTCCACATACTGTAATATTGTCAATGTGAACAAATATATCTTTTGGTCGTTCGCGTGCTATTATATTGTCAATAGTCCGTTTGAAGCAAACGACGCCAGTCGTCACGCTAAATGAAATCCGACGAAACTGATACAAACGACCACATGCCTCAAAGGCCGTAAATGACTTCTTCTTCCTGAATAGGGACCTGGTGATAAATCCACAGTGCTGTAGGTGTCGTACGTGGCGATGCGTTCGATCATTTCATCAGTTTTGGGAACAGGATAGGCATCCAAGAGTGTATATTTGTTAATCGTTTGGCTATCATCAACGATCATTCTTTTGTATCCGCCGTTAACGACTATCAGGACTTGAGCTCTCCAACGGGAATAAGAAGTTTCGGTTACTCTTTCAGCAAGCAAACGGCGAATTTCATGATATACGAACTCTTCGTTAGCTGGATTGTGCCTTCTGAATTTTGTCGCAGTGGGCTTGCAGTTTTGCACCAGGTTTTGAAAAATACAAGGAGTTTCGATATGAGCTGAGGTCATTGAACAGAATGGAAACGGTTTTGTCCCACCGAATGGGATTTCAATGTCTTCATGAAGTCCAGGAAAGTCGTGGCCAAAAAGAACGACGGCATCTTTATACTTGATCGACGCTAAGACGTGTGTCACTTGACAGGGCGTTAGAATTTATTGTTATTTTACTGTAGGATTTATGCATTCTCCAGTCGTTCTGCAACATTACGGAAGTCGTTACATAACTTTCATAACTGCCACTATCTATCAACGCTTGTAAGCGAGTTCAGTTAATTTCGAGATCAATCACAGCATTCGAAAGACAGTCCCTAGCCGCGGCTGATGTGACAGTCGAAATGGACAGACGGATGATAGTGGAGCAGGGCTGTTAGTTCCGAGACATCACGCCAATCTTTTGAAAGTGCCCCTTTTTTCCACATCCATTACATAACGCTCCTCGAGCAGGGCACTTCGAACAGGGGTGTTTGTTATACCCACAGAAGAAATATTTGGCAGTCGACGAGCTGGAGGTTGCCATTTCAGGAATTCTGATAGAGTTGTGCGAGTTTTTCGAGACCTCGGTTACAGCCGTGTAGGTGTTAGTTGGAGCGGACTGGTATAATTGGGACTGCTTTTCGGCTAGTTCAAGCGATCTAGCCTGATCGGAAACGGCCTGAAAATTCAACGCTTTTTGTTTCAACAGTCTCTGTCGGTTCTGGCTAGACAGTAGACCACTAATGAAAGCATACCGGATTACATTCAGCAAACCGAGCACACCGTGCATTGGTTTGATATTTTTTCGATCAGGTCACCGAGTATAGGTAGCGGATGTGCATTTAGATACGTGTTTCGGCTGGTGGTTTGACTGCAATCAGTAGGCATCTTTCTGTAGTTATCGTTGGCAGTAACCAATACCTGTGCGCCACGGATACACGGGAGGCCTAATTATTCTGTCCTCCATCAGCAATTGAACCTTTGATCGGATAAAATTTTCTTCATTCGATGAGTACCGTTGAGATTTTGTTGCCGTCGACAAACAGGGACCTGAACGGCTAACAAGCCACATAGTAAAAGCAGTATGTTATCACCATGGAAAGGTATCAACTTTCGAATACAATTTGGGAAAGTCGTTTCCGTGCAAGACATTTTCACAGAGGTCTGGGAGGACAGATTGTTAAACTCTAGGATAACGGCAATTCGTCTGCTGAGTGATGACAAAACAATGGCTCTGAGTATGACGATAGATGGATAGAAGCTTAGTAATTTTGCTAAAAGATCTTTCCACTTGCCATTTATATCTTCTCATTGTCGTAGTAGATGTAAAATTCTCCGAACTTTCAGTGTCCACGAGTGCTTGAACTGGGATGCTGTTTACCATAAGATCCACAATAGCATTAGGCAAGCAATTGGGCACTGCTGCGACAATCATCGAGGTGAGTAGATGATTGATTTGTGACGTTATCCGTTTTGAATGAGTTTGAGAATAGCATGTCCTCTGAAAATGAAATTTTTCCTCACAACACTTGCAGATGCGATCTTTCATTGGACAGTGAACTCGAGGATATCTGTCATTATCGCAGACGTAGCATTTGTTTTTGGCAGCAGCGATTTTGTTTTCAGATTGAGCAGGAAAATATGCAAGATTATGGGACCTCGTAGATTTTCTAGTAAGCGCTGTAAAACTCTAAGGGCCGGCATGATAGGTTCGTGATTGCTGTTCGACCATTTCTAAAGTGCGGGCCTGATCACAAGCTGTTTGAAGACCGAGGAGTTTGTTCTCTGAAAGTCGCTAACTTATATGGTTACACTGCAAACCGCTGTTAAAGACGTACCTGATAGGGCAGCACGATATTCTCCGGTAGTTAGAATCTTTTGCTAGTAATTTCAGTTTCTGAAGCTATCCGTCGAGAGACTAACCGTTCTGTTGTTTACACGTTGCTAGAATATGACAAAAAAAGATTGCATTTTTAGGTTTTACACTGGCTGTTTCGAGGATAGATACAGATGGCTCAAGGGTGGCACACTTGGCAGTATACTCATATACACATAAAGCTATTTAGTTAATCAGTGTCCAGTTTGTTAAGTTCATTATTACTCATCGCAACAAAGAGGTTTTTGAAAGTTTTATACTACTGAGGCTGTTGTGGAACTCGGATCATTATCAGGTCGTAAGAATAATTCCATCTTGATGAAATTGTAGGATGAACGAATTGTAATACTGTTGAACGGGCTCTATGATTCATTTGACCGGAGATTAAGATACGCGGTCTATAATGAGGGTTTTATTCGTCTCACAATTAGATTGACAGCTAAAATTGGAAATAGGGTTAGTTAGTACGAGCCACAGAACGGAATATTGCAGACAATGAACGGTATTACAGGAATAGGGTTCATCACGAAGAAACGAGTGTTTATATTAACAATTATTTTTGGGCAACAAGCATGCTGGCTTTACATACTTTCTTTTTGGTGTTCGACATTTGGATGCAAATTACCGAATCACGAGTCAGTATGCAGCTGAAGAATTTAATGCTTCAAATACTGACGTTTTTTTCTTCTTCTGGCATCAACTAACACTTGACAGAGTTATGTGCCATGAGTCCACTGAGGTGACCACAAAGCTATCATGACGAATTGTTGGAGGGCCATTCGTTGCTCTTAAGGAAAAAACTGTGCCCGTCGTTTGCTTGTTCCGAAGACCTTTTTGTAACAAACACTGATCTTCATGCGATATTTACGCAGTTATGTTACTCATGCCATCAAACCGAGCGCCAAGACGATAAGGATATGTTAGTAACCCAAGTCGACAAAGTTTTCGCTAGGTTTAAGGAGCTGAATTGCGAATTCCCTCACCTTGTCTCGCGATCAGTTTGCTGAAGAGTGAAAGGTAAGGTTCCACTGCTTGGAACAATGTATATGACTGAACGTTATACGATTTCGTTGTCTAATTGATGGTTGTTGATATCTTAGTTTTGTACCACATCTGTGACCATATCTTGCCTGCATGTTATTGTTCATAGAGGACACAATCCAAATTATCACTAAGTTAAACCTCAAAGCACTGTTGCTCACTTCTGTGGGGATAATGCCACTATTAACTCAAAAACGTTTTTTTCTTCACCACTGTATGAGCCTCCGCTTGAACATTATAAATACAGTGGAGTTTTTCAGTTTATTTGAACACGTTGGTTGAGATCAAATATACCCTTGGCTGAAGGTTCCCTGTTTTCTTCATTTGCGGTAGTTCGTGCGTCGTCCTATAGACCGTGATAACGCAGATCGTTAGTGCAACCGTCGTAGCCAAGCGGGGTTATAGTGAACGCCGGGCGTAAGTGATTTTGCGTCAATTGTCAACCCACGCGGTTCATAACAACTTCTTAGTTTTTCGATCTAATTGAGAATTTTTCCGACTACTTAGCTTGAGTTTATGGTTTCATCCTGCGGATGCGTGGAAGTATGGTGCTTTCCACTTAGAAAACAATCTTTTACACTACATGTTGTCTACTACCCCGTTACATATTAGGTAATATTAGGGGTTGCTGTATGACACTTGATCTGGCCTATTGTCAGAAACCAAACCCAAGGCAGTGCACGATTGGTAATTGGTATAATTCATACTCTGCTGTTGCGTGCTCATCTACCTGGCTATCTGCAACCAGATGTTGGTCCCATACGTTATGTCATAGGACAGTACACACTGTGTTGTCTGTAAGCTGAAGACGTTTTTCCACTTTCAGGTGCGATCTTATTTTGGATCAGCAGACTCAGGGTGCAGCGCGTAACATACATAATCTCTTTCCGTCCGTCATATTGTGCATTATTTGAAGGTCTAGTTTGAATGGCTGGTGTTTGGTTTGAGTAACACACTGTAATTACCGCATCACTTATCATGTCATTGTTGTTAAATTCACTATCCCTAGAGTACCTTTTCACATTTCTTGGAACAACGCTGTTGTTATCCTTTTTGTAATCTCCCAAGCCTTGGAAGACAATCTTATCGCTAAACCAAGTGTTTCTACTGCGATGCTGGTTTGTTGATTGCTTTTCCGTATGGCTCACGTGACAATTGCTTAGAATCCAGACGAAGACACTGAATGGAATGACATATTGCGACAGAAAGGCATTTTGCCTCCGAAAAAAGTCGAAGTGGTCAATGATCCATCACCATCTCCGCCAGATCCTGGTACGTTGACTACTGTAACTGTTTTGACCTGCTTGATCGGTGATTTTTAGAAACTCTTCTAAATAAAATGACGTTGGATGAGTTAAATGACAAAGTTGATTTGGCCGAGGACGAGGGTCTGATGGACGAGGAAGACGCAAAGTTCTTGGAGGAGTACCGTCGTAAACGAATTGCTTTGATGCATGAGAATGCTTCACGTGCCAAATACGGACAAGTTCGAGCAGTGACCAAATCGGACTGGAAATCAGAGGTTTCCGAATCTGGAGATGTCTACGTGGTAATTCACGTAGCCGAACGTGGGTCAGTTGATCGAGTCTGTCTGATTTGTCATGCACATAAGTATGATGTTAGCTGGTTGATTTCGTCTGTATGCACAAAACGTACATTTTATTAATTTAAGCGAAGCTTCATTGGCTTTTGCATCTTCCTTCGACAGTGTTTAGGTTGCACCTACCATCCTTGTATTACTGATCTATTTTAGTTCTAACTTCCATAACTTTAATTACTGCTGCCTTATTCCGCGTTGTTTTATTTCGAGAAAACAATCGTAATTGTCGAGAACGTTTGAAATTTACCAGTGAACAACAACCTGGCAAATCAAATGGATGCGGCGATATTTCGTTGTCTGTTATCTTTGCAATACTCACCTGTGATGCCTGTGGTTACACATCGTCGTAAAATGGAAATAGTTGATATCTGTTAACAAATTTCGACTTTTTTTTATCGGCTCCTAATACATACCACACCACCATTTCAATTTCATGAAATACGGTCGATGCGAGTGCAACATATGGAAGAAGAAAATGAAAAAGATTTACGTATCTTTAAGGCTAGGGCGATATTCACTAATCTGGGACACCGCTGGCGACAGAAAGGTATCTCTCTGAGGCTCAAGGGTCGCATATATAAGGCGACAGTGAAGGCTGTATTACTTTACGGCAACGAAACACGGCCGCTCAGGGTGCAGGACGTGAACCTTCTTCAAGTAGTTTACCACCGATGTGTGCGTTGGTTCGCTCGCATCTTGTGGCACTGATAGATACGCAAGGAAGAGCTTGGGATGTGGGTATTTGTTAGTGACGGTCAAACGAATTCCTTTGTTCAACCCTTGCATTTGAACAGACTTAGATGGTTAGGTTATGTACTAGTGTTGTGACCGCAAAAGACAGTTGGCCAGAGAATTCGTTTATTGAGCAAACTCCTACATTGTTCATGTCAAAAAGCAAACCACAAACACGTACACTCATCTGCACGTCAGACATGCACTCACATACATCGGGTGGTAGGGCGTTGTCATTCCCTTTGTTGAAACCTCTGCCATAATGCGTATACACTATTCCGATAGTCTATTCTTGTCCATCGTCTTCCAGGCGTTCGGAGCTTGCTCTTTTGTTCCTGAATGCTGCCTGTGGGTAATATACTACTCGTGAGTAGTATACTACTCACAACGAAACTGTCTGTCGTACAACACTAGGATGTCAGCTAGCCGTTTGCCACACCGAGCACTGTTTGCCGACGCCGCGGCCGACTGGCGCAAGGTGCGGGGTGACCAGATGATGACTTGTAAAGAAATGAGGTTGTTCACCAGGGGTTTAGTCACTGTCGGTCTGGTTGACCTCCCGGGTTGGGGACCTCGCGACTGACCGTGTCGGTGAGTTGAGACGTTAGGTGAGATGTTGGCTAATCGGGCTCAGTGGCGTGAATGTTGTAGTTGTTTGTTCGAGTTGTTTGTGAGGTGACTACACTTAATGACGTGGGGCAATGAAAGCCGTACGGAAGCTGTTTTTGCTGATGATGCCTTGCTTTCACGTATAGGTCGGTTGTTAGTTTTCAACGTGTAGGTACCTTGATTTTGAGTGTTTGAATATAGACGTAGCTATTTTTACTAGTTAAGTGCGTTCCCCACCTCTACTTTTTACTTCTCTTTTCCTGTTCAGAGTTTGATTTTTTTCATGGTTGTGTGTCAATTAAGTTTTTGTGTGCATCACTGATTGCCGTTTGTGATGGTTATGATACATGGAGTATGAAAAATTCATCTCTTTTTATAGATGATGCGGATAGGGCTGACGACCAGGAAAACAATTGTTTCGGCTCATAAGTGACACTTTTGCCGATTGGAACATTTCTTCACATTAACTCTACCTAATCAGTCCAAACAGTAACGAAATCGATTGTGGGGTGTGATTTTGTGGGCCGGTGTCAGGATGTTGGTATTTCATACTCTTGTGAACCGTTACTTCCAGGTGGACTGTGCACACCGCGTCGACAGGTTATGACCAGGATACACATTTATTTTGTAGATTCCTTTAAATTGTTTACGAGCTCCATTTCAATACTGGCATTTTTTTTCGTGGGAACTGATTTTAGCATGTCAAAATAATTCTTGTCCTATAGGGCGTATAGTTGCGGATGATTTTTTTTCATTTCCTCGTTATTTCATATTATCCACCAAATCAGGTGGTGACTAACGCCAATCGCAGAGGGAAATATGACGGTATTAGTCGTTGTGGATCATTTCAAACATCGTCACTCTAGCTAAATAATTGTAATTTCCAACGCCTCGTCCATATTCGGCTGTCGCGGAAGAGTATTGCACACGCATCTAGCCGATCATTGGCTTGGCAAGTGTAGGCCACGTTTTGGCGTGGCTGAAGGATGTGTAAACAGTTTTCATGTACAGTTTTATGTGCGTTATTGGTACACTTTGCAATAAACTCGTAAACAAGCTGGATTCGGTCCGATACAATTATCGTACTGTTTCTTTCTGAGTTGCATGTTTTCGTTTTGATCTTCAAAAAGTGTTTCGTGTGTAGTTATGAGACTTTTATTTTTCAAAAAAGGTACCTAATGCAGAAATTTAATTCCTAACACAGGTGTTTTTTGACGAGAGTCTTTCTTCTTAGGGTAGCTTTACAATACGTACCTGCCGTGAATCATTCATCTTTTTTTTTGACGGACGGTTACATACAACAGTCACGCCTTTTGTGGCTTAACTAACAATTTCAGCTCGTCCATTAAAGTTTCACGTTTTCTGTTCTCATGTCTAACCCATTTTTTCGCTGCAATCGCCAATTTGTTCTGTTAATAAATCAGTTGTTTTGTATGTTTAGCTGCAAACACACTTTCAAACATATCAGCCTTTGTCCGTTCGTTATGCCGTACGATGTCCATCCCTTCCAATCGAGATGGGAGGTGAAAAACTATTGGGGGGGGAACTCTTAGAGTCCAAAATCCTGTTTTGTAACTGTAGTGTGCTGCTTCACTTCACTGTTGGCAGATTTATCTGAACGTGATAGATCCAGTCAAATGTAAACGGTATTTCACTTGGAGGTTATTGATGCCGTCCTTTGGCTGAAGACTTCAAGGTCAAGCAACGATCTCTAATGGATTGATGTCTTCAAACGTTTATCTGTGTATTTCTTTCTATTCTATGCTTCCGAATTTAGACCTATCGATGGTGAGAATACTAGTACACTCGTAGTTTTTGATTGTCATGGCCAGTTAGCTCTCATCGAATGAACATTGTAGCAATCTCCCCGTACATGTTTCAAACCTGGCCAGACGGCGAAATACTGGCGTACAGGTGCTGTATTTATAGGTTCTTAGTGACTTCGGAGCCAAAACACTTAACAGACCGGTCAAATACTAGCGTCAACATTGAAAATCAGACAAAATGCGGGCATTCCAATAGCTAAGAATGAAACATCCAATATTTTGAACACTGGTCACTGGTCCATCTAGTGCGTGTAAAGGGGATTAAATGTAGATTTTCAATTGTTCATGACCTTTTACTACTGGGAACGCTCAGCTAACTTACACTGATACATAAATAGATCCGAGTGTAGTGTAGACGAATTAGGTTCTTGCATTTTTACTCTGCGTTCTGGACATGTACCGGGTTTTGGGGTTCTGCGTAGTTATTCTTTTTTCGGATCAGCCAATGTTTTGTTCTATGTTCAGAACACTTCTCTAGGAGGCGCTTTTCAATTTTCAGTGCCGTTGCATCAGAGTTTTTCCTCCTATCCGGATAACGTAGTCTGGGCCAATCCAGCGCATTCTGCAGACTCAAACCACGAGAAAGTCAGATACTGGATCTGGTCGCTTAATCTACTATGGGTCTTGTGATAATGTCTAACGTTAACTTTCAGTCCAAACAGACGCAGTTTCAGGCCAGTCGGCAAAGCTAGGTATACCTGCTTATAGTCATTCGAGATAGCGATCAAATGATGGGGTGCACCGATTGGTGCGACCATGCACGATGAACAATACCGCGCAGCTAATTGGCACGCGAGATACGACCAACAAATGGAGCATCATCATCAGATAAAAATCAACATTACGGACACAAGACAAATACCGTGTGATTCAGTGAGATTAAAAAGTTTTCGACCAATGAAGTTAGGCGAACAAAGTGATCAGTGGAGTCCAGTGTTCATTATAAGTATAGCTCTGTTATTTATGGTTGTGGATTTTGATCGGAGCCCAGTCTTGTTTTTTGACTTCACGGAGGGCCACACAAGCCTTTTCTGACTCAGGTAGGAATCGCGGACAGGACTGCAAGCGGGCGCCGTTAATGTGATCTGTCATTCTGGTCAGCGAACCGTTTGAGGTCGTGTGAGCCACTCTGTATGATTGTCGGGTTCAGTCGACTAAATATGTCGATGAGCTGAAGTCAGTTTGTTATAATTTCGACCGTGCAAGTTGATCTTATGGTTTCCTACTTCTTATCTCGCGTGATTGGGATTTTCTTACTGCGTTCGGGCTCATATATGATCCTTTCCGAGTGTTTACAGTACCATTCTACGATACAGAGCTACTCAATGTCCATATTGGCAAAAGTACAAAATGACCCTGCTGTATGTGCAAAAGAAAAACTGTAACGAAAAATCAACCTTTCTCAACGAAAAGCACATTGTCAAAAAAATGTCCGGGACATCTAATCCCCGGTAAATTCACAATCATTCCCAACCAAGAAACAAAAAACGGTAAAAAGCGAGTTTATTCGCTTCAAAGTTAGTGTACAAGGGTGGTGCATTTATAGGTTCCAAATGACCTTGGGAAATGAAGGGATTTCCAACGCTTCTTGGAAACGTTCCTAGCAGTCTGATTGTTTGGCTGACGTCCAAATCAGCATATTAAGCTTTTGGGGGTATTGCATCCCCAATTTGACAGCGTTGACGCTGTTACGAATCGTGTTAACCTTAACAGATGTCGATTGCCTGTTTTTCTAATAATTCTTCATTGGCCTTTATATCTCTGATTGCGTCATAGTGTTACATCTCTTTACCATGGTTCAGTGATCCACAATCCAATGTTTAAGGTAAACCGCTTCGATACATTCTATATCTCGCTGCTATTCGACACGATATGCTTTTATAGGCGTCTGATGAAACACTGACACTCAACTCAGTTCACCTGATCGGTCATACATTTGGCGTGGGTCTTCATGAAGGCCGAAGTCTCATTATCAGAGTATGATGGTCACGTAGGTTACACGCCTGAACGGCGAGTTATGATTTGCGACGATGTACTTGGCAGATATCGTTAAATGGTGGCGTGTAATAACAGCAAGGTATGATGGTGAACATCGCATATCTGCAGAGGGATTAGTGGCACTTTTAGTCATTAATACAGATATATCTGTGTGAAAAACCCTTACATGACTGAATTCGAGTTCGTGACAAAAGCAGCTCACCTTTACGCGACACATGCTCAACTATTTGGGTCACAAGCTACTCGGCAACTTGCAAACTTTACAGCTAAGCTGCATTACCCAAACAGCTGACCGCGTATTTGATGTCGATCAGCTGATTTATAACATGGACCGCCATGGACAATCTTGGCATCCGCTAACACTGCTATTGCATATGGGGACTGTATTCCGGTGTAATTTTTGTGGACAAAGGAATTACTGATGAGTAGTCGGGGATTTGGTTTATTTCAATTTGAACATCACTCACAATTGATCGCAGCTGTCGCATTCCCATAGACTATCCGGTAGGCCCCTTTCGAAAAGAAGCACTAGACTCGAGTTTCGCTCTCATTAGAGCTCGTCAGTAGTGCATATCATCGCCATAGCCGGGACTTGAACCACGGACATGCTGTTCATGAGGCAACCGTGTTTACCACTACGCCATTGACCTCACGTTAGACACGACCGAATTATCATATGTGAACGCTCAACCACTTTCGCTTGTGAGTAATGATCAGGTTGCCCGATCGTCTCGAAATGGAGACACAGTAACTGTCCTGTTAACTCCAATCGATAACCCCGCGATTAGGACTTCCTAGACAGGTCGAAATCTCCGATCTCATTAAACCTGCTAGGCGATATTTTTCGATATTTTTCGAAAGGGGCCTACCGGATAGTCTATGGGAATGCGACAGCTGCGATCAATTATGAGTGATGTTCAAATTGAAATGAGACAAAGGAATTCACAACTACGCTTGTTTGATAACGCCAAACTTTCAGTGAAACCATATCAAGCATTCTTAACATCAAATCCAAAAACATCGACTGTGTTTTATCGTTGTACTGTGTGTGTTCTTACATTGTACTGTTGGCGTAATTTTCAGTGTCTTTGCTCGGAATAGCCGAGTGATGGTGGTCGGCACCTTCTCGATTTTGTGTACATCTATGGTGAGTTTTTACTTCCAGGCATGGAGGAGAAGACTCTGACTACCGTTTTTTCATGCCTTTCATGAACGGTTTTCCGGTAGCATACCGTGAGTAATTTCGGTTTATCTTGGAGGTCACACGAACCACAACCCTCTCATTCCTGTTCTGTATGGCAAGTTTACCTGACCTTCTGGGAGAAGTCTTGATAAATGCATTTACTGCCCGTTGTGTGTTTTTTTCTTTCGATTACCACTTCTTGATTAACTCTGAAAAGTCTGCTAACGTGTTTGTGCAGACATGGGCGTTTGAAATTCTTTTATGTATCGAAGTCACATAGTCACCAATGTGGGAATTTTGATCAAATCAACCAGGTTTTATTGATCGAATACTGATATGCCACTGCTGAGACAAATGGGCTTGCAAATTGAAAATTACTTTTTCAACATGAGACATTACACTTGAGTTTCACTGTTCTTAGAACTCATCACTAGTACATATCGACGGTCTGATCAGTGGTGTTCTGTTTACGATTTAGGTCCCCGACCAGTCGTCAGTGAACAGTAACGGCGCCTAGCGATTTAAATGGAGCCTGAGATTTTGCACTGATTAAGAATTTGGAACTAACCAGTTAGTCACTGTTTCTACACTGGAATCGCTTGTAGAGCCTGTACACTACACACCACCGAATATAGCTGAGCGTCTAGGTGTGCTGCTTTGATCCTACTTATTGTAGTAGCATAGTGATCCACTTACTCGGGAATCTCCGTCAGCATTTTGTTCAGCGCATCACTGTGTAGGTACACTACAGATGAGTTCTCGAATTCGCAATAATAGAGTCGACTGTTTCTGTATGGAAGGGATCAAGCTGAAAACTGCTTCTGACTTTAATTGGTATTAAGTTTTTAATAACCAACCCTTCACAAATTTTTATCAGAACTCGAAAGAATTTGAACTGTGTGAAATTGAAACTGCTTATGCCCCCGAATGGGTTTAGAACTCTCGATTAAAGTTGCAGAAAATGTCCTCCACAAAAACGTTTTGACCGACCCCGTTGATTACGTTACAGGGGATACAGTGGGGGAACATACATTAATTTCATTAGGTTTACAACAAGAACGACCCATTGACGGCGAACAACCAAGGACTTGGTTAAATCCGTTAACATTCAATTAGATTGTCATGAAACTAAAAATTTAAATTGTGAATAGGTCCACTAATAATCCACCAATGCATGGTTGCCGACGCTGATTCGTGTCTACTGCTGTTTACCTTGATGTTTTACTGCATCCTTGCTGAATAGAAAGTTCCGGTTTCTACTGTCTACCATAGGCATTTATTCAGTTTCCTGTATAAAAAACAATTGATCAGCTTATTTCTACGACATTTTCGCGTTTTCAACTGACGTTCTTTGTTCTCTTCTCCATTCTATCTTGTAGCCATCCTTTGTGCAACACGATCGATTCGCATTTAATTTTACTTGCTCGCAAATTTACGGCAGTCAAATTTCTACGCGGTGAATCCTCCTTATGTATTCCTGACTATCCAGAATGCAATCTACCCTCGTTGCTAATCTACTATGGTGGGGAGCTGAAACATCAGCTGATTGGACCACAAGCTGTCGGCGGGAAATCTGTCACCGTGAAAGGTACGCACGCACACATACATTCTAACTGTCTGCTGTATTGTTTTGTTTTCTCAGTTGTAATCGATATTGCCGATTGACTATCTTGTAACCGATGAGTAGTCGGGGATTTGGTTGATTTCGAGTTGAACATCACCCACAATTGATCGCAGCTATCACACTTTCATAGACTTTCCAGTCGGCCTCTTTCGAACAGCGGAAGGACTAGACTCGATTTTCGCTCTCATTCCAGCTCGTCAGTAGTGCATATCCTCGCCACCATAATCGCGGGGTTATCGATTGGAGTTAACAGACAATAACTGTGTCTCCTATCAAGGCGATCGGGCAACCTGATAATTACTCACAAGCGAAAGTGGTTGAGCGTTCATATGCGATGATAATTCGGTCCTGCCTAACGTGTAGTCAATGGCGCAATGGTAAACACGGTTGCCTCATGAAAGTGTGACCGGAGTTCTAGTCCCGGCAGTGGCAAGTGTATGCACTGCTGACGATCTGTAATGAGAGCGAAACTCGAGTCTAGTGCTTCTTTTCGAAATGGGCCGACTGGAAAGTCTATGGGAATGCGACAGCTGCAATCAATTGTGAGTGATGTTCAACTCGAAGTATCTTATAACCGTTAAAGAACTTAAAACACTTATTAGTTTTGGTTAAAAATGACGAAAGGACGAAATCCAATTCATTGAGCCCTTATATCTGAAGTCATTTTTACTAAAGTTAGCTTGTTCACGTCTTTTGAGCAAATATCTGAGTTGAAAACGAGTCCAGAGCAGCATTCGTTTTACACTTTTCCTGTGTGGTTTTCACCACCACGTCTCATTACCTGTCTTTGTTTCAGGAACTATTTTACCAGATAATCTCCTGTAGTCAGGTTACAGATGCATTATCTTTTGCTGATCGATGACTCTGACACTTAGACTGGCTTATCACCAGTATTCACGTAGAAGCACTTGAAACAGGTCCCCCCCATCAGAATTTAGCCTCTACGTTTTCACAGTCTTTAGTGAATCGAACCGGTAAATTAAAGATTATCAGCGTTTGAATATTTCGGGGTACGCGGTCCTCTCGATGATCCTGTTGGTTTTCTGAATTGTTTGAGTGACTCTTGACACGTTGGTTATTGTTGAATGCCAATTAATGACAGTGAATTTGGTAACATTCATTTAATTAGCCGAAACGGTCGTTCTCCCCAAATTTTTAGTAGACGTACCTGGTAGTAAGTGTATAAGACCATCCCGTTGTCCGTGTGCAGTGTTAACTGAATCTACTGCCTACGAGCGCTTAAACGGAACGGAATAGCGGTCAATGAAACGACGGACTACAACATAACGGGTAACGGTAATGAAGAACAAAGTACGGGGTATACGCGATCGGTTAGTCTACTCCCATCCACCGGAGGCTACCACGTGAACACAGGTAAAAGATTGGCCTTCAAACAGAGCTTCTTTATGTCGCTCAGCCCGAAGACAACATGGTCGCAAACTCGTTCGTATTTCTAGAGTTTAAGACTAGCAACAAAGCAAGGTTCAGAGGAGTAGACCAGACAAAAGTCCAGGCAGTGCCGAGTAGGCATGTAGTCAGGGTGGCAAACACAGTTGTCAAGACGGCGAAGGACGATCGCGAAGATCGGAGAAGTACACGACTATGGCAACGGTGAAGGTCACTGACAAGTGTACTTTGTTAATGTTTCTGCAGAAATGTTTTCGGGGAAACTGGCGATACACGGTTTTCTGCCGGAAGCGGCCAGTGGGAAACGCCTTCTCCATCCATTTTGAGAACCTCTGTGCAACGTTTTAGCACGCTGCTGACAATGAAATCGAGCATAGTTGGATTCAAACTGCACTATTCTTGCTTAAGTGCAAACTTCAACCCAACCGTAGAGTCATACATATCTTTATCCATTTACTGAGCGATTGTGCACCAGAAGGTCCCAGTTAAGGTTTACTCGTTACTGTAGCACATGTTATCCCTGGAGCAGGATCCAAAGTTTCGCATATGTGACGTAATGATGATGAGGCTGCCCCGTTGACAATGGTGGAATGATCTAAACGAACACTAGATAAATATCCTAATGCCTGTGCACGCCGTTCAGTTATACCCAGAAATCAGAAATCAAAACGTGGTGAACAGATTCGTTTTCGGTGTGTCATCTTTTATTCAAGCACTGTAGTGTTGACATGATCTGCCATCGTCTGAACAAGTGACGAGGCACCACGGTAACCATGTCTGTAATCCTCAAACGACATTAGATTCACACTCTATTAAGTTCCACGCAATATTGATTCGGTAACTATTTTCATATTTATTGTGTTTTATTTAGCCTGAAGATGATACACCGAAAACGAGCTTGTTCGCTACGTTTTGGCCTTGCAAAAGTGCGTTGCAGATTCTGAAGAAGTTTTATTTGTGTCGACTCAACAGGGCTCATGAACAAACGCTGACTGATACGACAAAAGTCGCTAGACTGATACGCTAATTTACGAGGAATCTACGTAAAGAGGCATACTTCTACGAACGATTCGAAGAGACGGAAAATACATTTTTACCGGGTACTGTTTACCCTGGTTCGTGGTCGCACTGGTCATCGACAGAATGTTAGTAAGACTATATGTGAAAAAGTTGTCTTACAAATTTACACCCTGTCGTGGACGCCTTTGTAGACGGGGTTTACACTTTGAGGAACAATTCAATCGCCTGAGCCAACCCATTCAGCTGTGTACGATGGAGACAGTGTGATTAGTTGTAACGTTTCCGGTGCCTCTCCGTCGAAAACCGAAGTGGCTTTGGAGGTTATATTATCGAAACGTAACAGAGCTGCGGATCTAGACCTTCTTTTTCTAGCTTTTTTCGAAGATGGTCCTGAGAGCTAATTGTTCTAACTATATCCCTTTGTTTCATATAGGCGACTGAAGTGATGGTTTGTGAATGCCACTTATCGGCAGCCGTTCCAGTTTTCAGACCAAGTGTCAGAATATCATATGTAAGTCACATGTAATCTTGTCTCTATTGCACTCATGATGCTTCCGGATCTTATGGTGCAGCGACTTCTGGAACGGAGAGAACCAATTATGGGAAGATCATGCAGATTTCAGACATGCCTGAGGACTTCCATCATTTTTTAACGATGCGATATATATTGCGTAGCAAAAAGTCGTTCAATAAAGTACGATCGTTATTCCCCAAACCGCACGTTCCTACACCACACGCACGCTCGCGTGTGCACAACGCAGCGGCGGTTTCCACCTACACATCGTGTGCACTTTTACCTAGTTTTGTGTGTATGGCTGACGCTTTCGGCCGTGGATTGTTGGCCTGCCATTTCTCGTCCGTTTGTCCGATTTTGTTGAGTGATGGCTCATTCAGTCGCTTATGTTGTCCTAGATCCACTCGCTTTGGACTTCGACCATATCTCACTACCGTATTGAGATATTCCACTGACTGTTGGATTAATCGCGGTTTCCTGCATTTTTGGAGCTAAAGGCTGCTTTTAAACCGGTTCCTCTACTTGCTCCTTAAGTTGTCTCCATCCAGAATGAGTTGCACTGAAGGATGCCATTTTGTGGAAATCATTGTACACTCATTCTGAATGGAGAGTTCGCATTTACAGGTAGCTGTCGTGGGCGTTTTCTACCCTCGAGTCTTGTTGGGCAAAGATGTCCGATCTGTTTCCTCTGTGTGATGGATGGTATTCGGGAATGCGCACTCGGGGATTCCGAGTATCGCGGAATGGAGCTCCCGGCAGGTAATCAACCAACTGATATTCAGTATGCGGGCAACGTTGCTTTACATAGTGCAACGTGCAGGGATCCGTCTCGGATGCCGCCAACTCTCATGGGTTCCATTTCATGATATAACCGCGTGTGAGATGGAAGACAAGAGATTGATATGTTTTCTTGAAACAGTAGATGTACATAGTGTACCGTGGCACCAGCTGGATGTTTATTCGGTACATTTCCAGCTTTGCAGTCGACATCATCCACATTCTGCTTATCGTTTGAAAGGAGAAAGAAATACGGACGTACTGAGGATGCGGTATCCAACAACGATAGGATTTCGACATCCGTGACGCTGTCCTCATTGAAATATGAGTGGTCGGGCGTTTCACTTGTTTCTAGTGCTCGTGCCAAACCTACACCAGTTTCAGACGCGCTGATTAGCAAAAAGACCTGTGAACACATTGCGTTTTCTGTAAGCGATAGTTGAATGTTTGAACTCCAGCAGAGAAACTACATTTGTGCACATGACCTGTTTCTGGACGTGGACGAGATAATTCTTCGAACTTAAGGCAATCTCCCACCGATTCATGTTTACTGTTAACTTTATAACAAGACAGCAACTGAAATAGACAAAACTAGGTCACTATTCGGTATTCCTATTCGTTCACGCAACTTTTTGGGTGCGTACAAAGACTCACATCAAAATAGGTACAGGATGACAATTGACGGTTAAAGGCAGTCAGTGTTAAATGGATAAAGTGACCAGATCACTTAGTTAGGGTAAGTAATTTGTGGCTGTATCGAATGAGCTTTTCCCTTCGACTCTATAATGAGCACCCTTCATTAGGAATAGTTTTTCTTTCTGCTTAGACATTTCTTGCTAAAAGCAGCATTGTGCCACTGGAATTTGACTGGCAGACAAAACTAATTCGATTTGATTATGCTGTGAAAATATCACAATCGACTATGGTCGAACGGACGTACGTTTGTCACGAGTGTGGAATAAACTTTTCGCGGTCATACTCTACTCTCAGCTCATACTGATCAGACTTTTGCATTGCCCTTCCCCAGTTGCAGTGTCATCCGTTTATTTATAATGCGTATAACAATCTTGTTACTGTGGCTGACTGATCATCGTCTGCGTGAATTTTGATGAATATCGCTTATTCCCCCAATCACCTTCCATCATCATCATCATCAGCCATGGGCCTGACCAAAAGGTACTGTGGCTCGGGCCGCCGCGCAGCTCAACAGTGACGTGGAATATCCTAGAAGAAAACAATACTAAGAAAGTCAAAAGTTAATAACAAGAGACTAAGAGGATGAACTGGAAATTGTATGAATACATGTACGCCATTGACTGCGACACATCGTCATCTAGGATAGCATCTCTTACCAGCGGTTTGAGTGGTCACGAGGACCCCCTCCAAGCAGGCGACACCTACCCACTTTGCTCAGTGGAGCAATCAGGGTCTTCATATTTCGTGACCACGTTGTTGCTTGACCACCACGCGGTTTTACCCAATTGTTGGTGATCTCAGCCTATAGTGTCCGATACGGTAAACGATCAGATGGTATACGGAGTACGTGACCCAACCATCGCAAGCTGTGTTCCGTGATCAACTGACTAATTGATCGCGCATCCCGAGCGTTCCGGAATACGCGCCGGCGAACTACCATATTGCTCACGCAATCAGTCCACTTAATATGGGCCAATTGGCGAAGACAACGATCGTTGCGAACAGGCCACCTTTCCGAACCATAAAGCAAAATGGAACACACACAGGCATTATATATCCTTCCTTTCAGAGACAACCGGACGTCTTTTCGACGCCACAGATGACGCGGTTTGGCAAAGGCAACTCGTAATCGCCTTCCCTCGCCCAGCCTTTCGTAAAGTCTTCCATTACTTTACCCTACTTGGTACGACTTTATCACGTTCTGCACACTAACGAACAAGAGACTGTGTGATGTAGATTACGTTTCATTAAGCCAAGTTGGTTCATGAGACGGCGGATTTCAAACAATTGTTGAACTTTTCCATCGAATAGAATCATTGTCATCGCAAGAAAGTGCATTTCTTCGTCAGACTTATCTACGTATCCTTTAACCGTTGACATTTTCCTCGGCATGCTGGTACCCTTGTACACATTGCTTTGGGCGGCCTCTTCAATGGGTCGTGGGGACCTCCAAGGCTCACAGTGACCAACGGACCGATCACACTGAACCATGTACACTCTTGGATAGAATAAGGGAAAAGAGACAGGCAACATTTCGTCCACACTCGTCTCTTAATCTTTCTATTTTTTGTCGGTTAGTATTCAGGACGCGGTAGGTTTGTGTTGAACTATCGAAAGTCAGTTGGGAAATAAGGATTTGATGGATGACCGACCTTCATCCAATGTCATACTGGGAGACCAAGATGAACATTAAATTGCTTCATTAACCCTGAACGCCTGCATTCTCTGTCAGTGCAGGTAGGCAAGTGTGGTAAGCCTGATCAGTGACAATACACTGTACGTGCGATACGTATGCTTGATCTATATGAGTAGAAAGCGGGTTTTGTCCGGTTCCTGATTGTTACCGGTCATGCCATGCATCAGTTTGCGCTACTGGATCTCAATACTTCTGATCATCTTCTGTAATGGAACTGATAATTTTTCTATTTCTATCGTATTTACACCGTTCAGATAATGCGGGCTCACCATTGTTGTATTTCTTTCCCTGACTGTAGGTTTAGAATGGCGTCTTGCTCAACTCGGTGTATTGAAAACCAAACTCACAGAAGACCCTGCCAAACGAATCCAGGTGTCCACAATATCCGGTCGTACTGTGAATCGTATTGGGCAGTGTTATACAGATAGCGATAATTCTGACTCAGACGAGTGACAATCCTCTACTCGATCTGTGTTTTATGATATTCTCAGAACCCACTCCTTCAGTTCACGCTTTGCTTCCTATTTAATACCCTCATATCTATCCTGCTGTGGCTTTATAATGTGCGTTGTTTGGAGAGATCTGAAAGCATGAAATCTCATGTGCTAGCTGTTGCATGGCCTACCTGTGATTTTCTCACCTTGTTTGTACCAATATATGTACAATTGGGTTATTTTTCAATTACCTTTTACTACCTATTGTTCCCATAATTGGACGTGGCTGTAATCAGTAATTATGACCGTCTAACGCACACACGTTGATACTGTAGTGATCTAGAGCAAGGTCGACCTCGGAAGAAACATGCGGTTCACGTATTTATAACGTCATGGAGATCAAATGTAATTTTGTTTAGAAGTCTACTATCTTTTCTCAAAGTAACCGATTCTGGTTGATATAACGAGAAACGACTTCTGTACACTGATTAGTCACCCTTGACACGCATCGAGTAGCGGGCAACAAGCGTCCAATATGCAGTCACACGTTTGGTACGTTCTCTGTGCTTTTTTCACCGACGTTTTTCGTCACATTCTAGCACATCACTCGTTATCAGAAAACTATCGCTGGTTCCGGTTGACATAAAATACCTTTTTAGCTTGTGCTTCATTCGTCTAAAAAATTTTCTCGTATCATTTGCATGTTCTGATTCAAGCGCATATTTATGAATGAAATGCAAAGGTAATGATCGTCATGTACCAGGACTCTGAGACATTCAATGTTTAAACTACAGTTGACTTGGATCGCACGTTGACCGGTGGCAGTACGATACAGTATCCAAATCGAATAGCTCGGCTGGCATATGCGTTGCCTTTAACGTTCACAACAACCTGCGTGCGCTACATGTACCTGTGTGATTGAGTAAGCAGCGCAATTGTTGCTCCAATATCATGCGTGGAACGACGTGATCGCCCACAGCGTTTGGTGGTTGAGTTCGAAACGTTAAATGAAGGGAATTGAGAGGGCTGTTGTCGTTATTTTTGTGCTCGTGTTCTTCAAATCACCATATAATATCCCGCTTCGGATTTTCAATATCGGGACTCGGTTGTTCCGAAGCCATGTTAATACCATGATGACTAGGTTGTCATTTTGAATGCAATCTTGATTTATTAGTTAGTAATCTGTAGCCAGTTGATCCCAGTGACTCCAAGCAAAATGGTGTATGACTATTTCTACTTAGTTGGGTCTTATCAGCACTACCGAATCCAACATTCTTAAATATAAATCCAAAAGCGTGCCCACCATGTAGCGGTCATTGGAATAATGGAAAATGTGGGCTGTTGCAGTTTCTTAAGCTGAAATCGATCAGTTAAGTAGTCACTTTTTTTTACTAGCTTACTTGCTGTATACATGCATCTTACGAGATGGTAACGTACCGTAGTCACTAGGGTGCTGAATCCACAACATTTCCGGGTTTTCCTATTTAGCCTTTTTCATTTTACCACTGTTTGTCCTTTTTGGTACTTTCCTTCCAGGTTATTCCACGTCGGTGTTCCGGCGGCTCGAGCAACAGTTCCGTGTAGTCAGGCTTGTAGGTATTGTGTATGAATTTGTCTATACATATGCAAGCACTGCACTTTAAATGACATGATGGTGTGAGGCTTCTAAATTCGACCAGATTTTCTCGAACCGTCTTTGTTCGTTGTGCGGAGGCACACTAAACATGCTGTCAGTAGTATCAGAATCACGTTCGTTTTCGTTATGGAATTGAGCCGTGCTAGACGCTTTCTTACAGGTTCATTTATAACGGGAGTTTCGATGCTATGTGAACAAGAAAATCGTCAATTTGTGCCTTCTTCTCTGATACACAACACGCTTAGCTTCCATCACACATCGATAGAACATGCTATTCTGAGAGAGACTTCTTGTCGAGTCGGGCATTTGAATTAACATTACAGTGGATTGATATCACTGTTTATGTCCAGACTCATTTCAGTTCATTCTTGCGGGCAGATCATTCATCAATAGTGTCATTACTCTCCGTAATCCTACGTCCGTATATCAATGGTATTTGTAACTTTATTGATGGGGAAGCACTGCACATTCCTTCCACGTGTATAGTTGGCGGCCTCCGAAACGGATTAGCCTGTCACAGTGACCGAAGCCAAAGAACGCCTGCGCTTTGAACCATCACCGCAAGTGGCTTGCGCTGCACCACTTGCGGTTCCACTCACACGACGTATCCGGTGTAAACCCGAAGGAATAAGACCAGTAGGTGTGTATACGTACACACACACACACGGTATACTGCACAAATCTGGTTACTGATATCTCTCAGCGGCGATTAGGAACTCGTAAAACCAATTAAATCATCTCACAAACCATGTGACTTCAGTTCTTAATGTCACCATACTTTGAACAGGTAAATTTTTCCACGTTTATTAAGATGTTATTCTTGTCTCTGTTGCTAGTGCCTGACTAATCAATACGCTAGTAGCAAGTGATGACTTACTTGGTTCAGTACTTGCCTTTTCCTATTGTAGAGAGAAATAGGTTGACTGCTATGAATAAGCGATCGATGTGGTTTTGGTTAACACTGGCTTCCAAGTGATTTAATTAATAGTCTGAACACTTATCAGGATTTCACTCTGCCGCATGAGGCACCTAATTCAGGAGCGACTTTTACATAAATCTTGTTGAACAGCATAACAAAGCCAAAGGCAGGTCCTCATCTACATCTTTTTATGAACTTTTCGACTATCCATTTATGCGGTTCGTCAAAACAGCCAGAAAATAAACGTTGTAGGATGTCAACATTTCGATTTATCTCGTCAGTCGTATACTAAGTACAAACGGAATATATAACAAAGGCGCATGGCAATAGTAGTTGAACAGAGTGAATGTACTTACGAGGCGTATTGACGGCACGCTGCAACGGTCGGTTTATCGCAAAGCCACCTGGAGCGGCCAATACCTCCAGTTTTTCACCCATGACCTATAAGCGTGGTTTAGTTAAAACATTGTTTGACAGAGCCCGATGAATCTGCACAGATGACCGGCTGATACAAGAGGAAAAAGTCCTAACAACCGCATTATTTGCTAACGGATGTCCGGATAAATTTATCTCAGTTAATAGCAAGAAAACAACGGAAAGACGTGCAGTTCACACAGCAAAGAACAAAGAGGTGTTCATAAAACCGCAATTCAGGGGGAACTATTTGTCCACTATATTGCGTCATAAGCTTCAGTCAGATGTGAATCGTACACTACAGCTGGATTGCGCCTCATCATCAGTCCGGGGGGTTAGTTATGGAAACGCTAGACGTGATACACCTAAGTATTCTGTCTCACATGTCGTTTATCAGTTCACTTACGGTTGCAATGACAGTTATATAGGCAAAACGGACCGGTGTTTGCGTCCACGTATGGCCGAACACTCCAAAATGGTTGATTCAATCTGCTGAGCGAATGGACAGTCAAAGGAGCAACTGAACGCAAAACCCGGCGTCGTCGGTTGCGAAACACATCTTGGAGACAAGTCACAACGTCGACCCAATCAGGTCGTTCACTGTATTGCCCCATAATTCTGGCCATCATTGAAGCTGTGCTGATCATACAAAGAAAGTCAGTGTTGTGTGCGCAGAAGTGATGGTTGGCACCGTCCGCCTCCCCGGGTAGCGGCCTTTTGACCCAAAAATCTCACCGTGTTCAACTACTGTTGCTATGGGCTTTTGTTATATATTCTGTTTGTATTCAGTATGCGGCTGACAAGATAATTCCGAATGTTAACATCCCGCATCCAAAGGTGTTCACTGTCCTTCGGACCCTAGCCAGGGAACCGGATGAGTTCTGCTGAATCAAGCATCAGTGTGGGTGACCTCATACCCTAAACCCAAGTCGTGCGCCGACCGCCAGGCTGCCATTTCCTGACCACTCGCAAACATGATACGATGTGATAGACAGTGAGTAGACATTCGTAAGCTGTGGCCAAGTCAACGAGGCCTGTGACGAGATCGCTATACACAGGAGTCCACATAGTCTATTTATTCCGAAGGTCCGTTGGCTAACTTGGTCATTGCTGACGTAGTGTTCCCGACACACCACTGATCCCTAGGGGAAACAGAATGGTCACTACTATCGTGGTCCTGAATGTCCAGCTCTATAACTTGAATGCATGGTTCCGTGTTTCGACGACGTAGCGTCCACTCATCCTGGTATCCCAACCACTGCTGAGCTCATTTACGATAGGCACATTACACTCGGAATATAACAGTGAGTCGGAAATTGGGTACTCAGTTATTTAACCTGTCACGTTTCAGTTTCGAACGACCGTTATCTGTCACTGATTTCTCTATTATCTCATGCACACACCGACATCGTTGGTGCCTTGTCACTGTCTAGTGGTACGTTCTGTCTTTTCATGATGATCGATCGCTTTACTCGCTAGCTCGAAGCTATCCCGATCCCTAAGATTACCGCCGAAACGGTCTCATGAGTTTTGGTCCATCGCTAGGTTGTGTCGCATGACTGTTTCATTACTGTGACTCGCAGTTCGAGAGTGGTTGTTTCGCGGAAGCACTCGGTGCCTCAAGATGCCAGCTGTTACGCACTACGCCTACCACGCAGCCGCGAATGAAATGGTTGAGCGCCTTCATCGACAGCTCAAAGTGGCACTCAACCTTGTTGATTCTGCTTGTTTGACAGATACTTCTACTGGGTATTCGTGCAGCCCTACAGATGTCGAGCTTCTCTACGGCTAGTGTAGTGACCTGCGATCGTGTGGCTTCTCTAAGGATCCCGGCTGCAACCATATTTTCCTGCTTGTCTGTTCTGTACGCATGATTCTATGTACGCCTGCAACAGGAGGCCTGATACGAACTCAGTGCCACTTTCTTCAGTCGTGCAACTAATTGCACGCAGTGAATGCTTGCCCTTTTCTTAACGACTCATCTATTATTTCATTCTTCAAGGTCGTTTAACCCGAACCTATTCGAGCGTTGTTTAACGCACTCGAAGGTTCCACACACTTTTCCCTTGGCGCGCCTTTGAGCGCCGTCGAGTGGGCTGTAGCCCATCTCGCGTTTCTCTTCTTTTCCTCTTGGTTGCTGCCGTTGGTCCCAGACTAGGCTAGAACTAACTACTTATCATATTTCCAAATACGTGCTGGAAATATACGGTTTGTTTCCAAACCCTGCTGCGTATTCTAGTTCGATGCCTGTTGGGACTACGTTACGATTGCTCTTCAGGAAAGATGTATTTAATTGTTAGTGGACGAGGGTCTAGCGCATACCCACTTGTCCACTACACTAGCAATTACGTCTATCTAAGGATAATTTTTCTATCGTTACAAACACTTCGGATGGAATGTCTCGTTTAGTGAGCAGCCCACCGCTGAGGTGTTTCGTTTTCTTTTGATTGGTACATAGGAACAATCGTAAAGTTTTTTCTTTCTGAGCGCACAATCAAGCCACATATATTTGTACGGGTTGGTGCTCAACGACTTCTGGAACGTTCTCGTGAGAAGGTGCTTCGAGAGATATGCCGCTTTCACACCATGGACCACCCAGTCAACCACAAGACTATGTCCAACAGTGGTGTTTACTATGGTTCCTCCAAAATACTTTCCAAACTCAGGTGCTCATTGTCAGCCACTCCTGTCTTTAGTTGCTGACAGTTCCTATCAGTACCTCGGAATCCAAGTGCATTGTCCAAAGAATTTACTGGAACGGTTATATTCACACCTATGTGTGTGATGCAACATCTTAAAAAACGAAAAACTAGGAGGATGTTTCGCAGTTAACAAAAAACATCTTTTTTTGTACAAGCATATTTGTCATGTCGCTCAGTTGAGTAATGCTGTTTGTCTCTTCATCGATGTTCAGCTGTCTTCCGTTTCACTTACCGTTTCGTGTTATTGTCCGACGTCGACGCCTGATATTTGGCACAACCCGCAGAGCTCGACTATTTTTGACCTTTTAATCGGTATCGCTCACGAGTGTTCCACGAACACCTCATCCAGAATGTCCAAAAGTTCTCTCCGCTTGTTTCAGTCCCGGTAGGGTAGGATACACGAGTGAACATTAGTGTTCCTCTACGTGCGGTGTTTGTCACTACCAAGCTGTTCGGATATCATCTGGTGCAACCTAAACCAGACCAGACTAAAAGTAGCTAGCGCCAGCTTGCGACTTGCCGTAAACAATTATTGTGTATTGTACCAAAATTGTTGGGAGTGTTCACATGACGTAGGCTAGTCAATTATCTGTTTACATGCCATCTCCTTGTGTGATTTGAGCCAGTCTACATACATACTTCCGGTTGGATAACTCTTTGATGGTCGGTCTTTAGCATCTTTAGCTGGACTCCTCTACAGTTTGGCTTAAAGTGTAACTGTCGTATATATGTGTACATCCCTTGCAATGTCAAGATGTTCACATCGTGTCTGATTGGCTACTAATACTGGCGTGATACATCGCGACTATGATTGGTTTAATTCTAACTCATTCACTGGTTTAATGTCACCTGTGTACTTCTGTTGGTCACATTGCATACATGTTGTTTACGTTCGTTACGACTGCCTTGCGTTCTGACTTACGATGCGACATAATGCGTCGCGGGCAATGCTCACTCCAGTGAATGCATCTGTTATATTTCGGGGGTAACCAGCAATATTTCCAATGCCAGATTCTTGGATTACCTGGAAGACGACGTTTACTGATTACTTGGACTTGCACAATGTATTTAATCCGTCGTTGGATCTAACAGAGTCAACTAATTTCAAGTTGTACATCACCCACAATTGATTGCAGCTGTCGCATTCCCATAGACTTTACAGTCGACCCTTTTCGAACAGCAGAAGCACTAGACTCGAGTTTCGCTCTCGTTACAGATCGTCAGCGGTGCATATACTTGCCACTGCCGGGACTAGAACTCCGACCACACTTTCATGAGGCGCCATTGACTTCACGTTAGGACAGACCGAATTATCATCACATGTGAACGCTCAACCACTTACCCTGGTGAGTAATGATCAGGTTGCCCGATCGTCTCGATAGGAGACACAGTTACTGTCTGTTAACTCCAATCGATAACCCCGCGATTAGCACTTCCTAGACAGTCGAAATCTCCGATCTCATTAAACCTGCTAGGCGAGAGTCAACTAAACTAAAACTTCTTCGCAATCTTCTGGGTACTGAAGGTCAGAGACAGTTTGACATTCATTCTCTGCGTCATAAAATCACCCTAGAGGATGCTTTAAACACTAATGACAGAATACTAGGAGCCGTTACCAACATATACGCCTCCAGGTCTACTTTTTCTCGCAGCAGTCAGCAAACCGGAGAACCCCTGGAAGGATTCATTTCTCGACTTATAAGAACCATCCGTCCGTGTGAGTATTCTAAAATACCTACTAAGAAACTTGAAGTCTGCATGCTCACACGACAGTTTATTTTGGGGTACGAAGTGAAAAAATTCGTGAATCTCTCTTGACTGAGGATGCATCCAAATTATCTCGGGAGAAGGCCTGTGAAATGTCTCGTATTAAAGAGCAATTTCGATCGCAATGTGAATTGTGTCCAAAGTCGCCACAGTCGATATCAATGATCAAAAACTTGAAGCTGTCAGGTGCCTCCGAACCTCTCGGAAAGTGTTTCCGTTGTGGATCAACAGCACATCGAGCAAATAATTTAGAATGCCCAGCAGGAACTGCTAAATGTTCAAGTTCTTCTAAAATCGATGATTTTGCAAAAGTCCGCCCAACGCACTTGGTACGTCCACTAGAAGAAGGTACTGTTACTGTGCCAGAGGAACTTCCTACCGTAGAAACAGTTTATGCTTTACGTTCCGACGGAAATATTATGGCTTCCGTGTCTGTTAAAAAACCACGACTACCACGTTCCGATGTTCTAACCATTTATTTTCTAACTTCGGCCTTAAAACTGCCTTTTGAAATGGAACTAGACTTTGCATCTCCCATAACTCTGATTCCCTATTCATTTTATGAGTGACATTTCAAACATCTACTTGTGTACCCAGCGGTTCATAAATTTAACAGCTACTCCAACTCACCTATAGAAATGAAAGGATTTATATTACTCCAACTGTGTGTTGAATTTTCTCCACCTGCTTCTTTTGTCGTGTATATATGCACTACTGACAGAAAACCATTGTTACGTCGTAACGCAATGGTTGCTCTGAACCTGGTACCTTCTTTTGAACGTATGACAATAGCTTCTGTTGACGTGTCATTATTGCATCATGAATATCCATAGTTGTTTGCCGATTCAGTTGGTCCTGCAGTCAACGTGGCCCACCAAATTCGTTTAAAGCCGGATGCAAAACCGTCCTCCATATTACAGCCGCGACCGAAACCTCCTGCAAAGCGGGAAGCAGTTTCTGCCGCTATCAATTTGCGGTCTTCGAAAAAGTCGGTAGCGTTCGACTGTGCACAGAACTTCGAGCACTTAACGATCAAACTGTGGTTGGAAAATTCATTTTGCCTAATCAAGATGAACTGTTAATTAAACTTACCGGAGCAAATATTTTCTCAAAATTGGACATAAAAGTGCTTGCTTTCATATGCCACGTACGGACGGTTCCAGACCTTTCACGGCTTTTCTCATTAGAGATGATTTGTGACAGTACAAAGTTTTATCAATGGGTTTAAGTTCAGCTGCATCAGCTTGGCAAAGATTTATGACTCAGTGTTTATCTTCATATCGAGGTTCTGTTGTGTACATGGAAGATACATGGGTTTTCGGAAAATCTAAAGAACATATTTTCAATCTTCACTCTGTATTAGACCATCTCCATCAGTTGAACTTGCGTTCGAGCATGAACAAGCATATATTCCGTGTGACTGAAATATCATTCCGTGGCCATATTATGTATATGTGGTGAAGGAGTTCTTCCCAAAGTGGAAATAACGAGGCTATTACAAATGTTCAAGAACCTACGATTCTACTTCAACTCAAGCGTTACTTCGGACTCTATTCATACTAATTAAGCCATCTTCCGAATTTCGCTACCGTAGTCGAGCCACTGCGATTACTTACGAGATCCAATATTCTCTTTGAACGCTGTGGCAGCCAGAGAGAGGCATTTTCACGCGTGAAGCAGATGATTGTTTCCGTTCCTGTTGTCAGTATCTTTGATGAGTCCTGTGGTACGTTCGTTTCAACAGATGCTTTCGATGTTGGTCTAAGAGCCGTTCTTTCTCAAATCCAACATGAACAGGAAAAGATTATTGCATACGCATCACGAAACCTTTATGGTACGGAACGTGAATATTCAGCTAGCGAAAAAGAAGCTTCAGCGTTTCTGGGTCTGCTTGAAGTGGCATATGTGTTTTCAGTAGACGCTTTACTCTAAGAGCTGATCATACAGCATTAAGGACACTTTTTAGTTAAGGAACTAAAGGTCACAGACCATTACGGATCGGTCGGTGGTATGCTGGACTACTGAATTACGACCTCGAAATTAAACATAAAAGTGGTTCGGAAAATCAAGTAACTCACGCACTTTCCCGATTACTTTTATCGATACAAATTGATACAGACGACATCAACGAATTCGAAATGGTGGCTGCCATTGATGATCTGGAAATCCATGCGGTAACCTGAAATCGATTGCGGGAGCATACGTAAATGAACGACGAACTCCAACAACTGAAACAATACATCTCTGTCGGATGACATAGTGTCAGAAACATCACGGACGAGCTAAAATGCTACTACCCCCTGCGATAGGAACTTTCTGTAATAGACGACTGCATCATGCATGTTTAGTGCGTACGTGCACTAAATTAACGTCTCCTCAGGTATGCGCAGCAATACCAGACGCGAAATACAAATATAGACAATTGCGGAGACCGAAAATATATTATGCGATAATTACAAGTGGTCTCGATCGGCGCTAGACGACGCCGATAAGCGTAGTAGCTGGTGTTGGAACTGGTCCAACAGACTGTCGAGCTCGCGGGCAAGCCGGAAGGATGTATATAGCGCGATAGGCCGAAAAGAATGCAAACAAACAAACGCGGTTGCATGCATCAAGCAGACGGCTGGCAAAGGTCCTTAGGGTTCCATGTACACTGGGAGCCAAGGTTTTAGGATGGATTTCACACATCGTACAGCGGGCAGCCCGGGGTTATATCCAGGTCACTGCACGTGGACTAAGGTTCGTTCCACCATCTGGTATAAAACGTGAGGTTATGGTTTGTGCTCATGAGTGACATTCTGGAATCACACTCACCCTTCTTCGTGCTAACGAATGGTATTTGTGGCCATGAATGGCTTCGTCAATCTAGACCCTCGTTAATGACAAATCAACTAAACCTATAATTGCCCCTGTGCAGCCAGTGGAATATGCTATGCGCCCGTGGACAAAGCTAGCTCCCGATATTTGGGGACGTTTTGCAACAGCTCCTTCAAACAAACGTAACATACTGGTCGCTTCGAGATTCCTGAGGAGGTTGTCAGCGATAATGGACCCTAATTTGTCGGCTATATGTTCGAAGAGTTTTTACGTCGACAAAGTATAAGACATTCGCGGACTGTTCTCTACAATCCCTCAAGTCATGGTATGGTGGAAAGTTTGAATAACTCTTTGAAGGAGTGTATATAGGCATTACAGTTACAAGGAAAGAGGTGGGAAGATTATGTACTCCAAGCGTTATTCACTTTCCCCACCAGTCACCATAGAGCGACCGGGGAAACGCCCGCTGGGTTTATGTTCGAGAGAGCTCTATGTACGAAACTAAACGCAGTCTACCAACTTGCAAACGAAGACAAATCTACCGAGCCGCTACAGAGGGAATCTTACCGAAAGACCTATGCCAGATCAGCAAAAACTCTGGCACCCGGAACATTCGTTCACTCAGAGAACCACTCACACGACAGGGGGCAAATAAGCTTTTCATCCCCAGTCTCCTTAAATCCTAATCTCGAATCCGGTATGTACGCACTGGATAATGGCAAGAAAGTAAATCAGCGTTAATTATTTGCTGGACGGCTGACCCGGGGAGTCACTTTACCTTCACGTGCAGAGCAACCCATTAGAAACCCCTCAAATAATCGTCGCTCATCACGAGCTCCGAAGTCGGCCGACCGTCTTGTTCACGCCTAATTCGAAGCCGAAAGGAAGGGAGTGATGTGCCATGTACGTGTACATCCTTTACAATGTCAGAACGTTCACATCGTGTCTGATTGGCCACTAACACTGGCGCGACACATCGCTTCTATGATTGGTTCAATTTTAACTCGTCCACTGGTTCAATGTCAGGTGTGTTGTTTGTTGGTCAGATTGCATACATGTTGTTAACGTTCGGGACGACTGCCCTGCCTTCTGATTTACGACACAACAGCAACAGAGGACCATTTGTATACCACGAACCTATTGTAGTGGAACCAAAAATGAATCGACAGGGTAACAAAATAGTCTACAATAAATTCCACCACGCTACGTTCGCTATAAGTTAGAATAACGTTTCTCCTGAATAAGAGAGTGATTCTAACAGATCCAGTGTATCCCACGCATTAAAAGTCCGCTGTCGCCACAGTCAACTCTCGGTAGCAATGACCACGTGCAAGCAGAAATCGATGCGCGGGAGGACGAAGTGTTTATTCATTCAAACAACAGACAAGAGGTTAATATGTACAATGGACATAACAGGTATTAAGAATAATGTGTAACAAGAGAACAAAAAGGTAACAGACTCTACACTATTCTCCACTTGTACATCTAGTTCTCACATAGAATAGACTTTCTTATTTTGTACTACTCCCAACCATGTATACTTTCAGGTTACATTAATACACCTGTGTCCATTTTATTGGTCAAACCCTAATCATAAGCACCACCATGGACAGCAGTTTATCAGTGGTTCACACTTATACTTAACTGCCACACAACCGCGAAGGAAAAAAAGGGGGGGAAAAATTATATGAGAAGGGTGTAAAAAAGAAGGAGAGAGGAATAGACCTGACTACTAAAAATAACTACGTCTATATTCAAAAACACAACATCCAGACGCCTACACCTTGTAAACAAACAACCAAGCTGTAAGTGAAAGTAAGGCGTCATCAGCAAGACGTCTTCTTTGCGGCATTCATTGCCCTGCGTCATCAAATTCACTCACTTCACGGACAACTCGGACAAACAGCGACGACACTCACGCCATTGAGCTCGGTTAGCGGCCATCCTCCCAAACGTCTCAAGCCACTCACTGTGTGAGTCTGTAGAGACACTCTTGGTTTGCCACGTATTCAACCTATCTTGTTATTTATTTTGATCGCTGACACTCTTGATATTGTTTGGTTGCATGTCTGCATTTTCTCGTCTGTTCGATCTTCAAGGTCACAGTTAACGCAATTGGCAATTAACGCCTTGCGGTCGCTAGCTGCTGGTCTGTCGAGCTTTGCTTCTGTTGCGCTTTGTTTACAGCTGGTTTTCCCGGTCTATTTGCAATATATGTCGTTGTCCCTTAACTGGTTTCCTGGTTTAATTATTGTGGGGGATAGGCACGGTTCTAGTTAGAAACGTTCCGATCCACTACAAGTCGCAAGGGCTTCAGCCTGAGAAGCGAACCCTCGAATCCTGTTATTTTTGTTTTATTTTTGCTTCGGAAACAGAAATCAATGGACACCCCTACACCTTAGTTTCTAGCAGAACTTTGTGAAGGAACACACAGCAAACACACGGCCGGTCCCGAGGTGTTGGCGAACAGTCGGCCCCACAATAAGCGAATCGGATCAGAATAATAACTCTTGATTATCACGCTTATTCTGATAGGTGAACGCATGCTGAAACGTTTTGGAACCATGTTATTGTATTCGCAGCGTTTCATTATAACATGCCCTCGACTACCGCCATTTTGTACACAGTTGTTTTATACTGTGTTTCTAGGGTGCGCGCTTTTGCAATTCCGTCAATTTTGCGTGTAGTGAGTCCGGCTGTTTTGTTTCTTTTGCGGTCTGTCGTCACTCAAAGTTTTGTCAAAAACTTCGCAAATATGTTCCATGTTTCCGACTTCGTCAACTGTTGTTTGATTGCGCATATAACACGTAATCCATATGGACTGCCTTCACTACCGTTCACAGTGGAAAAGAGTGAAGAAGAACGATGCTTTAGTATACGGACTACTCTCAGACTTATGAGACATGAAAGAGATAGGTTGCCCGTGCTGGACGAATGATATGCATCATACTGGTTGGAGGATGACCCCATATAACCGACAACTTCAGTGTAGCCTACGGGTTAGAAGTTTCGAATGTTTCAAACCCAATGAGAGCCGTGCATTTTTATTAAATTTGTGTCCTGTGATTATGCGTTTACGCCTCTCATACCTCCCGTATGAAAACTTCTTAAGCCTGTTTCTTCCCATTTACACACTATCCCATCCCATTATGTGGCATTCTCTAATTGATAATACCCGGCTTCTAGTTGTTAAATTTGTCGATCAGTTTGGTTATCCGTAAGGAGACAACCAACCGGTTTGTAATGTCCATTGGCTCACACATGTGTGTCATGATGTGCAGTGGTTTGGACCACTCGGAATAACACTTTTTGCATTGCCCCATTCTATTACCTCTGACTTCCGCTGGTTGTTTCTTACGCGAACTCACAGGTCACAGTGGCTAACACGGCGGCGAAAAATGCAAGCAGAGGGCGTGTTGGGACTGGGGCAATGCAAAA